>PVLD010012295.1:0-61103 GCA_004027595.1 Dinomys branickii | reverse complement strand
CAATTCGAAGATATCAATGGATAAAGCAACAACTACTGTTGAGACCATATCTCCTTGTCTATAGATTAGTTGTGATTGTACTATTTTCTATGATAATGGGTGTCTGTTTGTCAATATGTTTTTGTACTTTTATGTTTCTAAAATAAAAAAAAAAATTAAAAAAAAACAGATAAATTGTGGGGGGAAAAAAGACAAACACAGGAAGCAATCTGTACTGTCTTAAAATATATACCAATAATTTAAGTGATCAAGACTAAACTACAATCTCTAGGAATGTAAGCTTTAGTGGTAAAGCTGAAGAAAATATAGAGTACTGTTTATTCTAACTGTCAGAATATAGTTACTTTGTGGAGGAGGGCGAAGATTGTGGTTAGGAGTGTATAGAAAAGACATGAGAGCAATGGTGAAGTTTCATTTCTTGAGTGGTGGTGATGAGATTTTTATCTTCAATAATCTTTCTAGACACACATTATTTTTTGTTTTATTTTAAAGTGGAAAGTTTTTATTATACACACATATATACATACATGCCAAAGAGAACACATCTACCAGCGACCTTGAGCATTAAAGCCTGCAGGGCTGAATTCTGCCAAGGAGGACTGGGGTTTGAACATGACACGAAACTCCCAACCATGTCTTTCCTCTGGCCTGCAGACATTTAAAGAGATTATCCAATGAATAGGTAGGAGTTGGGAGACTAAACTGCAGGCTTTCATTAGGCAGCCAAGAATGAGCTGAGTAATAAAACAGAACTTGGCCCAGAATAGAGGGCTCGCTGCATTTGACACTTCTACTTTATTCGAAACAGAAAGAAACCCTCTGGGGTCACATAGAGACCCCAAAAAATGACATGAGAAGTGTGTATTTATAATGGTGACTCCATATTTTAGGCAAATTCTACTTTAACAATACCCAACATGCAAAATTTCAGGGTAATTTTGATATTTGCATCACAAAAGATTATTTTCTTTAAAAAAGAATTCCGTTTTAAGGCTCTTTAAATAGCAGCTTACACGATAAGGTAAGCTGTGATTGTTACCTGGGGTAGAGGGCAGTGTGGGGGATTCAGTGACTCTGCCAGCTCAAGGGAAAACAAGCCATAGGCACATGGAGGATACCCTTGGTTAAGGGGGATGTGATGCGCCTAACGAAGCAGAGTTGGGGATTATCAATTATTTCATACTCCACTGGCCCAATTCTCCAACTTTCTTCTTCATAAGCTTAAACCTGCGTATAGTATGACAGTCTGAGCTAAGAAAATTGAATTAAAGTTTCTGAATCATTTACTTGAGCACGTTTAAATATATCTAAATAATCATTCCAATTAGTCATAAAAGCAGTTTCACTATTTTGGGGCTCCTTAATGTCTGAGTTTCCTTCCTACATGTCCTCCATGGTATGAATATCAATAAGAAGAGACCATCTTTCCCTATAAAAGCTAAGAGGGCCAATTACGCATTTCCCAGGCTCCTTTGGGGTTAGAGAGTAGACACATGACCTGAACCTAACCAATCAGAAATACCTATACCAGAGGTTGCAAAAAAAAAAAAAAATTAAAAGTAAAATAAAACCAACAAAGTTGGGGGTGTTCTTGCAGCCATAGTGGTAGAGGGCAGCAGCATCTTGTTTGTAGATATAGGGTGGTAGGATTGACTGCAAATTTGAGTTTCTGGGGGACTGTGTTGGCACAAGCAGGGTCTTTGCCAGTCTAGTTCTAGGATGTGAGCCATACTACACAGCCTGTGTCTCGGTGAGCCTATAGTTTTCTTGGCAATTTTCTGAGCTACTCAATTTTTTTTAAACAAATGTCTTCTATGCTTAAATCATCCAGGGACCTCTTTGCGTGTGAGTGACTTTCAATTTAGAAACTGGGCTAGTACCACGGTCGGAGACAATGTCATGGTAAGTAAGCCACATGGAACCAAAGATGGAACGCCTCAGACAAGCCTACTAAACTGATCTTTATGAGACAAAAGAGAAATTTATTTTTGAACGAGGGAAGAAGAAAAACTACAGCTGAAACTGTATAGGGGAAAGAGCTTTGTCTCAGTTACTTACTCATTGCTGGGACAAAATACCTGACACCCAGAAGTTAAATGAGGAAAGGCTTATTTTGGCTTATGGTTTGTGGAGGTTTCAGTCCATAGTTGGCTGATTTCAAAGCAGGATGGTGAGCATGGCAAAGGAGAAAAAGCTCATGGCATGGCAGACGTATCCTGTATACTTCGGTTCATGAACTTGATTGTTTTCGCAGTTCTGTTCAGAAACCAAGTTGGATGAGAATGAAATCAAATTCGATATTTATGTTCTGTGTTGACTTTAAGGGAAAACTTGATTTGATTCTTGTCCAATTCAGTTTGTGAATATATTCCTTGCCCACAATGACCCATCACTTCCCACCAGGTTTCTCCTTCCAGCATCACACCCAGCTATAAATCCATCAGTGAACTAAACAAGAATCCTACACCCATGATCCAGTATCGCACAGCCCTGGTCCAGTTACCTCCCCAAAGCACCACTTCTGAGCACGTGTGGCTTTTAGATATGAGCCATAACAGGCCTGTAAAAATTCCCTGAGAAGCTTAAGGACATGTTAAAAACAGGGGGATCCAGTACTCTGGGTCAAGTTGTTATAGTGCCACAGTGTAATTTACCCGTCTCTATTCTTTTCTCCCTTGGCTCTGTGAGGTGCCTGGAGTAAGTATCCCCCACAGTCATCCACACTTTATGTGAGTGGGTTTTGAGGCATATTGAAATCAAGCATAGACTGAGTTTCCTAAATGATTTATGTGAAGTCAAACAGAGGATTGAAGAGAATTGTAATCTTCTGAACATCTGCAAACTTTTTAAGGAGAGGATTCTACAGGATACTGAGGAGGCTGTAAGATCTTAGCTGGCCTCTGGATCCACACTGGGGTGGTGGAGGAAGCAGTGCCTCCTGTCTGAGTGCCAAGGAGAAGGGAAAGGGTAATAAACTCCAGCAATGGGCATGTGGATGGGGGCCAAGGGTGGGAAGTAACAAAGGGAAATGAAGCAGCGCTCAACTGGAAGAAGCAGATGCAGAGTAGGGTAGTGATATTCGGGAAGGCTTTTGTCTTTTTTTAAAAAACAGATATTTTGAGGTATGATTTACATACCATAAAATTTACCCCTTGTAAATATACAATTCAATGACTTTTGCATTGTGCAACCATCATCATAATCCAGCTTTAGAACATTTCCATTGCCTCAAAAGTTCTCTTATGCCCATTTGCAGTCAACCCACATTCCCATACCCAGCCTCAGGCAAACACTGATCTGTTTTCCATCTCTATATAAATTTGCCTTTTCTGGAGATGGCATATGAATGGAGTCATGCAGTAGGTACGCTTTTGGATTTGGCTCTTTTCTCCTAGCGTGACATTTCCGACATTCTTCTATGATGTAGCACACATCAGTAATTTATCAATTTTTATTGCTGGATGGTGGTTCATTGTGGGTGCATATACACTGGTGTATCTGTTGGACGGTTAACAGATCATTGGATTTTTCCACAGTTCACTAGTATGAATAATGCTGCTACAAACGTTCACAAACAAGTCTTTGTGTGGATATATGTTTTTATTTCTCTTGGATAGATACCTAAGAGTTGCTGGGCCACATGATAACTCTGTATTTAACCTTCTGAAGTGATACCAAGCTGTTCACAAAAATGGCTGCACCACTAGACTCCCACCAGCAATGAACAAGTGTTCTGGCTTCCTCACATCCTCAGCCATACCAGGAGGTGCTGGCTTTCTTCATGGAGACCTCTTTGTGGGATGTAAAACCCCAATTGTGTTTTTAATCTGAATTTCCCTGAGGACCAAAAATGTGAAATATGTTCTCAAGTGTCTGTTAACCAATAATGCATTTTCTTTGTTGAAACATCCATTCAAATATTTTACCCAATGTCTTAGTCACTTCCCCATGGTTGAGACCCAATACCTGAAATCCTCAGCTTAGAGGGGAATCTTATTTTGGCTCGTGGTTTTGGAAGTTTCAGTCTGTGGTTAGCGAGCTCGGTGCAGATACATTACAGTGGAAGGGGTCTGTGTGGGGGTAAGCTGCTCACCTCATTGCAGCCAGGAAGCAGGAAGCAAAGGGAGGAGTTGGGAAGGAGATGCACTCTTTCAAATTATAGTCCAGGGACCCACCTCTTCCAACCAGGCACTGCTCCTGCTGGCTATGGGCTCATCATCAGTGGATTAATCCACTCATTAATATAGCAACCCCAGAATCCCATCACCTCACCAAAACTCAACCTCTGGACACATCAATCTTTTGGGGAATATTCTATATCAAAAACATAACAGCCTGGGGCTGGGGATATAGTTCAGTGGCATAAGCGCCTGCCTGGCAAGCGCAAGGTCCTGAGTTCAATTCCCGATACAGAAAAACAACAACAACAACAAAAAGAAACATAACAACTTAAAGAATAAGTTGTATGTTTTCACACAGTTGAATATGTGTTCATTATGTATTCATGATCCACATCTTTTTACTGCTTGCAAATATTCATATCACTTGCACATACCTCTTATTCTGTGGCTTGCTTTTCATTTTCTTAACAGGGCCTTTGAAAGAACATCTTATAGAAGTTTAGACAGAGTCCAACTTACCAGTTTTGTTCTTTTATGGACTATGTTTTTGATGTTATTTCTAAGGAATCTTTGTCTAGTACAAAGAAAGATTTCCTTCTATGAAAAAGTTTCAGTTCTTACATTCAAGTCAATGATTCATTTTGCATTAATTTTTGTGTGTGGTATAATATAACATAGGGAACCCCAACCCCTTGGCCATGGACTAATAACAGGCTGGCTTGTTAGAAACTGGGCCACACAGCAGGAGGTGAGCAGGGGCTGAGCTAGAATGCTTCCTCTTTACTTACTGTCACTCCCCAATCTGTCGCGTTACTGCGGAGCTCTGCCGCCTGTCAGTTCAGTGGTGGCATTGGGTTCCCATTTGCATTGAGCTCCTGCTGGAACCCTACAGTGAACTGCACCTGAGGGGAGATCTAGGTCACACACTCCTTTGAATCAGGCCCAGACCATCTCCCCTCCCCCACCCCGTCCTGTAGAGTATTTTCTTCCATAGAACCAATCCCTGGTGCCAAAAATGTTGGGAACTGCCAATGTAAGGTGTAAGTTTGTTTTCTTTTATGTTAATGGAGTTCAGGTCACACCATCTCAGAATATGACAGTTTAACATTTGAGAAAACAGCAAAAGGAAGGTCACTCTCAATTTCCCCTCGCCCTTCTCCCCAAGCAGGCTGAGCTCAAGATTACCTTACCCTGAAGAAGATCATAGGATTTTAATTCCACATGTACCTTTACTATACCCAGAGGAAAGGAATGTCCTTATTTCTGAAGACACATGGACACAGGGAAGAATCTGAACAAACAGACCTTGTTAAATTCTCTTTGTTTGATACCATTAGATGAAACCCTTTTGTCTGCCAGTTATACTTCTGTACGGCTGTTTACTCTTCAGGAACCCTGAGTATAAGGATACACAGGGTTCCTTGTTTCTTTGGGTGTTTGTTTCCTTTTAAAGATGACTGTGCCACATAAAATTACTATAGTAAATAGATGTACATGTTTATCTTAAATTGTCTTTTATTATAGGTGTCTCAGCCATAAACCTAGCAATTATGTGAGAAAAGATATCTTTCAATCCTACAGCATATATTTATATTTAGCGATTTCAGAAGGATTTATTGAAAAGTCATAATTCTCCCACTAAATTGATTTGGCACCTTTGTCAAAAGTGAATTGATCATGAATGAAAGGATGAGGTTTTGTCCCCTCTGTTCTGTTCCATTGATCTATATGGCTATTTTTATCTCAGTGCTACGTATTATTGATTTGTGTAGATTTATTAAGATTTCAAATAGGCTAGTTTAAGTTCTCCAGTGATTTATATAGTGAGTTTTTAAGTAGGGTAGTTTAAGTCACCTAGCTTTGTTTTTATCTTACTGAAGTAGTTTCGGCTTTTTTAAGTCCTTCAAATTTCCATATAAACTTTACAATCAGCTTGTCAATTTCCTTTAGAAAACCTGATGAAATTTTAATTGAGATTGAGGTGAATCTACAGATTCTCTTAGAGAGAACATGGAATCCTCCAATTCCTGAACATGAACTACCTTGTTATTTACAAATATGTTTTTTAATTTCTCTCAGCAAAGTTTTTTATAGTTTTCAGGGTCAGGTTTGCACTTCTTGTGAAATTTATTCTCAAGTACTTTACTCTTTTTCATGTCATTGTGAATGGAATAATTTTGCTAATTTTAGTTTTGGATTATCCATTGCTAAGATGCAGACATACAATTCATTTTGAAAAATTAATCTTGTATCTTGCACCTTCACTGAATGTTTTAGCTTTGGTAGCTTTTATTTGTGTAGATTTCACGGGCTTTTGTACATAAAGGATCACATTTTCTGAGACGAAGGACTGTTTTAGTTTTTACTTTGTTTTTCTTTCCTCGTTGTACTGTTTAGAATTTCCAAGGTAATGTTAAAAGCATTAAGAGTTGATAACTTTGCATATTTTTGATCTTTGAAACATTTAGTCTTTTATCACTGAATATTGTGCTATCTGTAGATTTTCATACATGTTTTTTACCCAACTGAGGGAATTACCTACTATTTTAGTTTATTTAAAAACTTTTATTAGCAAAACGTGGTGGCACACAGCTCTAACTCTAGCACTCAGAAGGTAGAGGCAGGAGACTTGCTGTGAGTTCCAGGCCAGCCTGGGCTACATAATAAGTTCAAGGCTAGGCAGAACTACATAGCAAAATCTTGTATGGTGCTGGATTTATGAACTTTTTCTGTGCCTATTGTGTTTACGCACTTTGTTCTAATATGGTCCATTGCATTGATTAATCAATCTTATACTCTTGGTACAGGTACAGCTACATCTCTATCTATCTATCTATCTATCTATCTATCTATCATGTCTGACTAACTTACTGATGTGTAACCAAATTTTGCAGCTAAGTTTATAAGCAATAGTGTCTTGTTGGTTTCCTTTTCATGTCTTTATCTTTGATTCCAGGGTAATACTTGTCTCATCAAATGCTTTGAGAAGTGTTCCCTCCTCCTCTATTTCTTATTTGTGTAAGATTGATATCATTCCTTATTTTAAAACATGATAGAATTCATCAGTGAAACCATCTGGGTCTCAGCTTTGTGTTTGTATGTGTGGGGAGTAAGATTTTTAAATTATTAGCTCAATTTCTTTCCTTGTTAGAGCGAAGCCTATTTAGATTTTCCATGCCTTCTTGCATCAGTTTTCGTAATTCATGTCTGTTTGCCTGGACTTAATCTGCAAAATTGTCACTCTGTGTTGAGACAGCTACTCATGTCTTTGTATAGAAATACACATATTTCCATTGTTAGCCTAGCTTCCTATGGTCTTTCCCCTTCCCCGACTAGCTTAATGATTAGCCAACAACTGGGCGAAGCTTGTGCTCAAATATCCCTGGCCAGTGAAGCTTCTTTCAGTGGATGTATTAGGAGCACAGGAGAAACTTGAGCAGTTTTCAAATTTGCATGGGTTGATATCTTCCACTGTGCCATCCTGCACATCTGAGCAGCCTCTTGGTTAGGGAAAAATCTGCAGAAAGCTTAAGAAGTCACCTATAGTCTCTCATTTCTAGAGCATCTCTGTTAAATTGTTGGGGATCCCTCTTGTCTGTAGCTTGCCTCAGCTGGGATCTCCATCTGAAACACTTAAAGCTGCAGCTTCTGTGGTTACTGATGGGCATGGGTTTTATCTCTTGCCTCCCATGGCATGGAACCCCTCCCCCCAGCAGTGGAGGTCATGGTCTCTGAGAATGGTGCTGACTCCTCTGTTCCTACCTGAAGTTCAGAAGTTTCTCATAAATAAACGATTCTCAATTTGTTGTTTGCCTTTGGCCAGTTTTCAGAGCTCTGAAATGGTTGTTTTTGACAATTTTGTCTGGCTTTTATAGTGATTTTTTTTTTCCAGAGAGGATTTATCAACTTCATTTTTCTACAGCCAGAAAGTTGCCTTCATTTTTTTTTTTTTTTTGAAAGTACTGGGCATATGACCTGTCAGCAAGACTTCTCTTTGTTTGAAAAGTGCCATAGGGTATTTGGACATCCAGGAGAATAAGCTCTTTTGAAAAAGTCAGGATTATAAATGATGCCAGGAAAGGTATGAGTTAGGCAATGGAGGAATGCAGAGGTGGAGAGAAACCAAGGAGTGACAGAGAGACTGAGGAGGGATGGGATAGGAGCACGGAGAGAGGTGGAATAAAAAAACCGAATGTACTGACAACTAGAAAATACAGAAAAAAATTTAAAAGCTTACCTGACACCTATCGTCACAGCCTCACATTTACTGTTTTCCTAGGCATTTCTCTCCTGTCTTTCTACTTGTTTGGATTTCTAATCCTCTAGGGTGTGGGCAAGTATTAGGGTAGCATAGGGATGGGGTGGGTCAGAGAGTACACTCATCGGCTGTAATGGTTGACACATTGTGTCAACTTGAGAAGTGTAGAGGTTTAATGAACCAACTGAGCACTGGGCTAGGGTCCTCGCTTGGCAAACATCCTGAGCAAGAGGAGGGCATGGACATAGTGTGAGTGCTACACCCGCTCTAGGAGGTGGCAGCCTGCTTACAATATAAGGGAGGGAAAGAGGCTTACTCTCCCTCTTGTTTTGTTCTTGTTGCTTTTGCTATCTTCTGCTGCCTTGAACTATATCCCCTCAGCCACGCCACCCTGCTTCGGAGCCAGCTGACTATAGACTGAAACATCCACAAATTGTCAGCTAAATAAACCTTTCCTTCCTTAATTTTGGACATTGGGTATTTTGTCTCAGGAACTAAGACACTGGCCATGTCACAGGAAGGTGAAGTAACGGTGATTATATGCTTCTAGGAAGTGGAAGCGACTTGCATGTCAGCCCAGCTGCTGCTCGTTCAACTGACCTCCAGCTTAGCTCTAACTCTCACATAAAGATTTTAAACCAGGGCTTAGCCAGTTACGGCATGCGGGCCATAACCTACTTATCAGTCATTTTTGTCAGTAAAGCTTTATTGGTTCTCATCCACCCCTATTTGTATACATGTCTTCTCTGGCATTATCCATACTCAGTGTATGTTTCTTCACACACTGAGTAGTTGTGATAGTGACTGCATGGTCTGTATAAACTAAAATATTTATTATCTGGACCTTCACAGAAAAAAGTTTCCCAACCTCTGTTGTAAGTTAAAAGTATAGTATCTAAACCCCTTGAGGTATAATAATGTGTATTCACCATAACGTATAAAATTAGAAGATATGGGCTCAAGATTGGGTTCTACTACACACCAGCAGTGGCACCCATGGCAAGCCCTTCTCCTGCCCCAGACGCAGGTCTACTGTATCATTGGGGATTGCTGCTTAAAGAATAGGAAGGTGGACATGAAAGCATGTTGCCAACCATGCCGTGCCATATATCTGCTGTTCATTTTGATGTTTACAGAATATTCATTTTTGACCTGAACCACCTATTTGGATCCTTTCTTCTGTGGATTGTATGCTGTCTCACTTACTTTTCAGTGCCTGAGGCTGGGATATGCAATGTCCTTGGGCACTTTTCCTTGGCTAGCACAGGGAGCAGATCATTGCTATCACCAAACTGAGAGAGGTGGGATGAGAGCGCTCTAAGAAAATGCACTATCCTAAGTGGACGGCATGCTGGTCCGCAGTAAGAGAATGATGTCAGAGCCACATTTCTCCACAGGAACATCGTTGGTGCAGAAGACCATCGATTAAGCTTTGATCATATGAATTATTTCATTTCCCTTCAAGAGTCTGAGCACTGTGAACTCCATTACAACAGAGAGCATAATTTAGCAGCAGACATGAAACTGAAATTTGGATGAGAGTTTGTCAATAACTATAACATGGGAGTTACAAGAACCTGGAATTTCCAACCCCCATGGCTAATTCTGTAACAAGGAAACATGAATTCTCAGGCTGTTAAGCAAATTTGAGAGCGTTTCTGGGCAGCACAGACTACACTTCTTGGTGTGGATTCTTTGTTACAGTGCTGAAGGCATCTGTAATCACTCAGCCACGCTGCTCAGCAGGGAGGTTGGGGGTTTTAGGTTGAGAAGGGCACAGGGGCAGAGGCCACACTTCCTCTCCCACCTCAGTGTCTGCATTTGTATTACCTATAAAATGAGCCGTGATCTCTGCTGCTTTTCTGCCTGCCCTTGTGAGTTTTGGTCCCTGGTATGTGAATGCCCAGGACCCAGTGAGTGATGATTGCATGTAATTGCCTACAAGTGAATGGCAGGAAGAGAGGACCTCTGAGAGCATCACAAGGCCAGAAAGGTTAAGGCTAAATGCATCTGAAGAAAAGCAGAGTCAGAGTCTGTCCCTGGTGGCAGCTGTGTCCCAGGAGGCCGACCCAGAGACACCATTAGCCAAGAAGAAAAGTCAAGGGGTCCTGTCAAAGAGGGTGTATGCAGCAGCATAACTATTTGTTGAAGTACTACCAGAAATGGAGAAGTCAGGGGATTGGAACTAAATAGCTAAAGGCAGGAATGAGTGGTCATATCTCATAATTAGAGAGGTCAGAGAAAAGGAAAGTGCAGGAGATGAGCGGGCATTGGAAAGGCAGAGGAAAGCCAGACAAGCTGCTGGGAAGGGAGAAGGCGGGACCTTTCAGAGTTAGCACTGGAACGTATGTGTGAGGAGCTACTTTCCATTCAGGTGAAAACAATATAAACTACCTGATTCCAGGTAGCTTTCAGGCAGGAAAATGTGGAAATTGGGGGTTGGTTAGTGAAAGGATACTGAGATATCTCATAGAATAAAAGGACAAAGATCCTTGCCAGTGATAAGCTAGGGTGGGAGTTAGATTACCACAGAGAAGTCAGGCCTCATCCCCTCGCTGTCTCTTGCCTCCCGCTTCACTTTGTGCACCCTTTATTCCCATTTTCCCCTGCCTGTGACACTTTTGGCTGAGAAGGCTGTGGAAGGGCTCCCCACAGCTCTGGAGTTCCCACGTTCTCTGTTCTGTTTCCCTGCAGAGACTGAATCCCTGTTCTCAGGGTTAAATGTTTTGGACTCATTGCCTCCTTGTGGTTGCTGAAAATCGGTTAGGGTCATAGGGAAGAGTCCTGCAATAAGAGACGGGGCAGTTCCTTGAAGGAGGTTCATTTCTAACAAAGAGAAGAACACCGCAGAGAAGCATGGCAGCTTTCGCTGAGGCCGTGAGTCCTTCCAGGTGGAGGAGAGCAGCATTTTAAAAGGCTGAGAAGAGAGCTCAGATATAGTGAGCTTGTCTGCCCCGCTTCTACCAGGTCTGTGTCCACAAGTTCTCAGGAACAAAGTGGGCAGTGTGGCTGTGCAGAGGACACAGTGAGGAGGGCCTCTCTAGGATCGGAAGGTCCTGGAGCAGGTGAAGCTGAAGCCCTAGAGGAAGGGAAGACTGGGTCAATCTCACCCCACTCATGCACCAGCCAACTGCATTTTCCCAGGAACCAGATGTTTGAGATTGGAGAATTTATAGCCCCTAGTAGTAAATATGTGTGTGGAGGATCTAGGAGACTAGGAGAAGAGTTCTTGGGCTCTTCCTCTTCTTTTACTTTCCCTTTATGAAATAGATATTAGCATGTGCACTTTGATTTTTATGTTGCTTCAGATTTTGGAGGGCTGACTAGGTCACATGTGGGCCCAAGGGAAAAACAGCAAGCTGCTAAGAGCTATCCCTGAGGAAAGGGGGATATCAGGGATTGTCTGAAGTGGTCTTGTGTTGCCCAGCTCACCACGGAGGAAAATGGACCAGCACTTGGGCCTTGGGGCATTGGGTCAGAAAAGAGATTATACTTGACCTCAATGTCTTCTGGGATGTCCATGTGTGTGAAGATCCCTTAGCTTTCCATCATCTTTGCTTCACATCCAATATAGCTTCTTAGCACCTAGGCAAGTGGCAGAGGAACAGAGATGAAGGAATCATGGTGAAGACCACAGGGAAAAACGTGCAGAGGATCTTTCTTGGAGCAGAAGACGCCCTCTTAAGCTGCGGTTGTGACATGAATTCCATGTTGCCTCTTCTGGTCATGTCATTGTCGACTGACTTTCAAAAGGCAAGGAAAGCCATGATATTCAGGTTTGACTTTGCTACTTTTGCCTGACTTTTCAATCAAGACATTTATAACATGCCAGTAAACAGACCTTGAATTACTATGTAAAGAGAAACCTGTGCATGCCACTCAGCAGCCTCATTTGGTTCACCTGCCTCATTTTCACTCATCTTTCACTTCTCAGCTTCAAAACTGCTGCCACAGGGAAGCCTTCCTGAACCCTTATTCCTCTCACTATGTACTTGAGTTATAGCACATAACCCATTGTACTGTTGTTGCTCCTCTGTGTTGCCATCTTCCCCATTACACTGACTATTGAAGGGCAGTAGGAGGGGCTGAGTTATGGCTCTAAGAGTGACAGCTCCTGACCCTAGGACCTGAGGAAGTATTTGTGGACGTGAGTAAATTAAAGAGTTTGAGATAAGGAGATAATTCTGGATTATATTGTGCTTGTGAGCCTTAAATGTCATCGTAAGTGTCCTTCTAAGAGGAGCAGAGGGAAATTGGATACACAGAGGAAAGGATGACATGAAGATGGAGGCAAGCATTGGAGTGATGTGGTTATAAGCCAAGGATTTCTGGCAGTTTCCAGAAGCTGGAAGAGCAAGGAATGCATTTGTTTTTATAGTCTATAGAGAAATGCAATCCTGCAACACCTTGATCTCAGACCTGTGCTCTCCAGAATAGAGCAAAATAGATTTATGCTGTTTTGAGTCATCCAAGATTATGATAAATTGTTACAGCAGCTATAGGATACTAGTACAGGTAAGGACTATACCTTTTCACACCAGTATATATCCAATGTAATGGTAAATACATTGTGTCAATTTGAGTAGTTTAGAAGCTTAACTAAGTGACTCAGCAGTTCTACATCCTGGGGTGTAGAGGACATGCCCTAGAGTAGCTATTTATGCCCTAGGATGTTGTAATGGTTGATTCATTGTGTCAACCTGAGAAGTTTAGAAACTTAACTAAGCAACTCAGCAGGGCGCCAGGGTCCTCACTTTGTAAATCCTCTCAGCCTGTGCAGAAGGAAGGCGTGGAGATGGTGTGAGCGCTACACATGCTATTCGGTGGGTGGCATGCTTACAATATAAAGGAGGAAAAGAAGCTTGCTTCTCTCACCACCCCCGGCTTTCTGTTCTTGTTGCTTTTGCTGTCTTCTGCTGCCATGAACTGTTGCCCCTCTACCACATCACCCTGATTTTGAGCCAGCTTATCATAGACTGAAACCTCCACAAATTGTGAGTTAACTAAACCTTTCTTGCTTTAATTTTGAGTATCAGGTATTTTGTCTCAACAAGAGGAAAGTAACAAAGACATCCAGGATGAGCTAGATTTATAATAAATTGTTGTTGAATGAATGAATTGTTAGGAAGACAATATTTAAACCTGGTCAGAAGAGTACTTCTCAGGAGGTCCATGTAATTCTTGACTATGCCTCTCAGATATAGCCTAGGCCTGAGCAAGCCATTTTACTTCTCTGCACCTCAGCTATCACAGTTGTACAATGGATCAATAATGTCAGTCTGATAGTATGGTTTAGGGGCTGGGGATATAGCTCAGTGGAATAAGTGCTTGCCTGGGAAGCACAAGGTCCTGAGTTCGATCCCTAGTACCGCCAAAAAAAAAAAAAATGCACCTGATAGTATGGTTTAAATGAAATGAGATAATAAATAGGAAAGCAGTTTTACAAGGAAATCGCTATTGATCTTGTCCTTCCTTATTCTTGCCCCAAGATCTTGAAGGTTGAGAATAATAACTAAACATTGGCTGGGTAGAGGAATGTCAGTATCTAAACCACAGTGTAACCAGATGTGAAAGATCTTGATGATGGTTGCATTGTCTTGGTCCACTAATATCATTGTGATCTCACAGAACCAACTGCCTTCTTTCTCCTTTCTAACCATGGAGATTCCTGCTCCCATGGAAAGGACCTGCTATAAGGCAGACAAGATCTATAGACTCATGGGTACCATGCTGGTATTTTTCCTGGGTCTTTCTGGTCTCTCATAGCTTCTCCACCAACCATAATCACCATCTGCTTGCTTCTTGTTCATTGCATAGCACACACCCAGCCAAGGTATCTCATTCCTATTCAGCATATCTCTTACAGATACTGGGACACAACTCTTTTCAAAGCAACTCTCTCCACCAATTTCCCAGGGACCTGTGTGGTCCATAAGACTTAGTGCTCTAGGTAACTAACACCCCACCCCTTTAGTCTGAAAAAAATCATGGCTGCTGGTTGTAATGGAAGTTTTTCTAAGCACAGAAAGTTTCTTGTGTCCTTTGACTCAGGAATTTCACCTGTGTTCCAAAGCTACACAAAAGGACTCACAGAGTAATTTATATCATAGCATTATCAGAACAAGCTCCAACTAGAAAAACAGCTGAGATATCCAAAAGGAGCTAGTTTAATAAACTGGGGAAAGTGACTAAGAACTATTCTGAAGACATTAGGATATATTTCTGTATTATATATATACACACACAAGCACATATATACATATATTCAGTGAAGAAATATTTTAAATGATAGAATAAAGAAATTATTTTTTTAATCTCAAATGCATTTTCCCTTTTTTCCTGGTGAATGAACCCTGATTTTATTTAGGTACAGTTGTACGTTAGCTCATGAACTTAATTCTTTCCACAATTCTGATCACAAATCGTATTGGATGAGAACTGAGTCAAATTCAGTGGTTAGGTTTAATGTTGACCTTATGGGGCAGTTTGATTCAGTTGTTGTCTAATTCAATTTGTGACCAGACTCATGGAAAGCTTTAAGTTTGTGAACCAAGGTACCACTATATAGTCTTTCTCATGGGAGGTGGCCCTGTTTCCATAGTGAGGCTTGATTGTCTAACCCTGTCATGGCTACTTTGTTTCCACTTTTCACCGATTGGTTTAGGAGTGGTCATGTAATCCAAAAGTCTTATTCTGGAGAATTCTGGGACAGTTTTCTCTACCTAACAAAGGTGGATAGGAAGATGAGAAAATGCTGCATGTGGATGATAGTGATGGCTGCACACCAAATAAGCAATGTGAAAGTGCTCAATTCTACTGACCTGTATATTTAAAATGGATTAAAATAGTAAATTTCATACATATTTTATTACAGTAAAATCTGGAATAAATGGAGAGACTCATGAAAAATGACTGCCTCTACTTTTGCTTCCTGCCTGGTAGAGGTATTGTGTCTGGATGTGGAAATAACTACTACTATACACACCCCCACAGTCTCTCTCCCTGGTAATGTCATAGGCTGTCACAGTCTCTAGAGATCTGTGTGTGGATATGTGTATAGGCAGGTGACTTCCACACTGCCTTCTCATCAGAGCTCCGTGCCTACATATCCAACTGCCGCCCTGACATGTTCTCTTAGTTGTCTCACCGCAGTAGTTTAGAAATTAACATACTTCAAATGAGTATTTTCTTCTATTTTGAAAAACTGCCAAACTTACAGGAAATTTTCCACAGTCATAGAAAAACTCTGAAATATCTTTCCCCAAGAGTCACCAGTTTCTAACTTTCTGCCTTACCCAGTGCATCGTTTGATCTTCTCTGACCCCCTCTTTCTTAAAGTCTACCTCTCTCCAGTTCCCAGTGCTGTTACAAACCCAGTGTTCTCGCCAGACAGGTGAGAGTTTTTCCAGAAACTTCCATCATCTTCTTTCTCCCACATGAAACCAAAGGCCTACTCCTATTAATTCCATTTCTCTCCCTGACTGATGCAATTCTATTTTAACTATGACCCTCTTGCCCTCTCATTAATCCATTTCTATTCAGAGTAGCTAGAGTTGTAACTTTAAAACACACTCAATTGTATCAGCGCCTTGCTTAAAATTGTCACTGGTTTACCCTCAATGGCTCATTAGTTTCTGTCCCTGACCTCTTTAATTCCATCCAGCCCAGGTTGGTTCTTTGTTCAACACCTACACGGAACTCTGTTTTTCTTCTTAGTACTTCTCATAATTATATTTATAGAGTAATTTGTGCACATATTTTCTGACTGCCCCACACTCCTATAAGTTCACCATAGAGAGGCCTTGGATGGTATTTGTTACTACTGTATCTCCAGAATCTCTTCCAGTTGCATAGCAGGCATTCAGTACACAATTTTTAGATGAATAAATACATTAATGAAATAATGCATCATTTCCAGGAAGCAGATTTTAATCTGTTGTGAAATGGAAACTCAGAATATCAAGTTTGAACTCATGCAAGCTAAAAGCAAAAAAGCACTGACTGCTGACCTATGGTGAGTATTTGCTCATTAATATTCAGATTTTGTGCTATCCACCTGCTCAGAGGTAGTGGAGACTAATGCAAAGACTAAAACTGTCTCTCATGCAGATCTTGACTTGCTTGGACCCTGTCCCTTGTTGTAAGTCCTTGCTATGTTCTTGGCCAATCTGAACATGTTTCCTAATGTACAAAGTGGATGCATTAGATATGTCTCTCAAAGTGCCCTTGGAAGACTCAAACAAGGCAACCCTGTTCTTTTTATCACCTCTCTGCCTGGCACTTGTAAAGAGAGCTTGGTCCTCAAAAATCCTACTCTTACCCCAAATCCTACTTTCCTCCCAAATCCTACTGGTTTAAAACCCAAGGAAAAGGAGAGTTTGATTGTCACAGCTTTTCTGTCCTGCCTTTGAGAGTGGAGAGGTCATTAGCAGTAGGCAGATAGCTCTATTTCATATGCATTTCCTGGTCTGAGGCCTCGTGTGGAACAAAGTGGACCTTCTAGTGCTCTGCATAGTAACACCATGCACCACTTGTAATTTGGCTGGCACAGCTGTGCTAATGATGGTGGGGTTAGGGTTTATATGCTACTGTCCCCAAGGACTTTGTTGGGAGAATGTGTGTGTGTGTGTGTACATGTGTGTGTCTGTGTAAGGGGCTTGGGTTGGCTGGGCCAGAACCCAAGTGAAACGTGTTTGTTGCCAAGGCCATCAGGATCTTTGTTAATGAACCCCCTCCGAACCAGACAGCTCTAAATACAGAAGTATTTAGCACAAGAAAGGTAATGTCTCATTAAATGACAAGGTCTTAATATATTTCTGCACAAGCACTGTGATTCCTTTCAAATGAATGTTCTTAACACTCCTTTCAACAGTCTCTGGGAGAGCTGCTAACTTAGGCCTCTGAGTTTGTCTTCCTTTTCTTGCTGAGGGCCATAGTCTCCTCTCCCTCGGTTTCAAGTCTCTGAGTACATGTGTGTGCACACGTGGGGAGAAGGAGCCTTAGACCGTACTCATTCTTAAAAAGAAAATCCATGTCATTGGATGTAATGGGAAGCTGGGATGTGAGAGTTTCCTCTTCATGTTTGCGATGCAGTTTTTAGTAGTTGAAAAGGATGATTTCACATTCTGAGTGTACGGTCTTACTTCTCCATGTTAATGCTTCGGGAAATATTCCTGTCCATTGAATTTCTCTGAGGAAGGGTGATGGAAGCCTGTATGGATCAGGGTGCATTTTGAAAAGAGGCAAGGAAGGCCCCTTGGGGTTGTAAAACAGGAGGTGTTCTCAGCAGAAAAGGGAGTAAAGTGGGGATTTTTGAGTGTACTCCAACTCCCACAAAGGTTTCTAAATTTTATATTTTTCCCTTTAGTCTATGAGGCAATCATAAGACAGCTATAGGTTTTACAAATGGCTGTTTTGAGGCATAATGGATTTATAATAAATTGCATATATTTAAATTGTGCAATTTGATATGTTTTGACCTAAGACTACAGAGTGAGACTATCACCACAATTAAGAGGGTGTCCATCATCACTAAAAGTTTAATTTGCTCCGTTGTAATTCATCTTTCTATCTCTGTAGATTACTTTGTAGTTTCTGCAATTTTATATAAATGTCATCATGCAGCATGTACTTTCTGTGGTCTGGCTTCCTTCATTTGGTAATTATTTGAGGTTCATCTACACTGTGGTACATATCAAGAGTTCATTCCTGTTGCTTTTCCTGTATGGATATAACAGTGTCTATTTATTTGCCAGTTGATGGACACTTGTGTTGTTTCCAGTTGTTGGCTAGTACAAGTAAATCTGCTACAAACATCTGCATATAAGTGCTTACAGGCTACAGTACCCAGCTCTACACATTTCTCCTCCCTTGGGGTGCCTTTTTTTTAGTTGCCTCAACTTCTGTAAAGTCCAGCACAGCCATCCGGTATTCAATAGTGATATTGTAAAAAATAAAGGGATAGCAAGGGTGGTGAGGCTTGGCTCATGTTTCTTGTTTACTGTGCTGATCCATGTGGTGAACCGTAACACAGCCAACAGTGATGCAGAGGGGCACATGAACAGCACAGTGAAGTGCCAGTATCAAGGACTCAACTCAGAAACAAGTGCAACACAAATCTTTTTATCCATTGCCTTGAAGGGGCAGGTAAGAGAAATTAGACACATTGCAGGTATGCAGTGTTTCTAAATTTCCTTCTACTCTCTGTGCTTTCTGGATTGCTATGCTTATAAATTTTAGGTTATTTTCTCGATCATCAGGGTTTTACATAAGAGGTACTTCTCTATTGTTAGTCTTTAAAAATCTTAACTCACACATTAATATGGTATCATCTCAACTCATTCTTCTGTACCAAAATACCTTAGACTGAATAGTTTATAAGCAACAGAAGTTTATTGTTCACAGTTTTGGAGTTTGGGAACTCCAAGATGGAGGTGCCAGCAGATTGGGAGTCTGGTGAGGACTGTTCTATATTTCTAAGATGATGCCTTGACGTTTTTTGTTTGTTTGTTTGTTTTGTTTTTGGTACCAGGAATTGAACTCATGACCTCATGCTTGCCAGGGAGGCACTGTGCTGCTGAGCTATATCCCCAGCTTAGATGATGTCTTCAGATTTCATCCTTATATGTTGAGGGGTCAGAATGGCAACAGGGGCTAGGGTATGCCCTTCAATCTCCTTTATAAGAGCAATTATCCTATTCATGATCAATCAAGACTTAATCACCTTCCAAAAGTCCTCATCTCTTAATACTATCTAACTGGGTATTAGGTTCCAACGTAAGAATTTTGGAGGGATTTGTACATGCAAATAATAATAATATATGCAGAGCTTGTGTCTGAGAGCTTCCAAGGTGTCCTTCCAACTCACAAGACCTCTTTAGGGAGAGAGGGCTTGCAGTAGACAATGATCCTGATGCATAAACACTGCCCTTGCATTCAGACAGGTTGTTAGTACCTTGCAAGCAGCCTCTTTGCTAACATATGCCTATGAGTTTCCTTCATCATCAGTTCAGAATGTCTCAAAGTGAAATTCAAGCTGCTGGGGCTTCATCTACATCTCACAAACACCTGGACATGAGGAACTAGCTGAAAGACTCGCTGAATGTCCCAATTTGCCTCCAGGTCCTTAGGACCATCTATGTGAAACTAAGCTTTTGTGTAGTTCTTTGTCTCAGACTTAAAGGAGACTTTACAGGTCATGTTGTCCAACTATGTCATTTTATGATGAGCTAGTGGCAGCTCAGAGAGGTAAGGTGCCCCTCCCAGTCACAGGGCTTGTTAGAGGCTGGGCTGGATAGAAGACCTCAGCTTTCCAGGCTCCCAGCCCATGGGTCTCCCCATCCCAATTCTCCCAACCCCCAGCTCTCATTTAGTTTTTCTGTGCTTAATATGTTTTCCTTGAATTGATTTTTCTCCTCTGCCTCATCCATTACCTTCAAGGTTATTTTTGGTGCTATTTTCTGTCTCTTTCATTTTGCAGACTGATTTCCCAAGCTTTGCTGAGGTTGGTGGCACTGCCTACCCCAGGGTCTTCTGCTTCATTAGCGCTTAGTTTTCTCCCTGTTTACTGTCTTCTGAGAGCTGTTAAAACACACCAGCCCCAAGACCCCTTATCTCTCCTTTGCCTCCTCTTTGCAGCCCCTAAATGGTGATATTTCCCATCATGCACTATCACTACCCCCCTTCCATCTAGTCCCAGATGACGGAGAAATCTGCTCATAATGACAACCCTTGGAGCACATCCTTCAGTGATAATTCAAGGCTGCTCCAGCTATTGAGTGGTGACTACCAATACATCTTTCTGATGGCATATTTTTCTCTGTTGTGTTTTCATTCTGTGGAGATGTGTCTATTTAGAACCATTCCTTCTTTTTTAACTATGTGGTCGGCAGGGCCCCTGTCAGGTGCTTAGCAGATGCTCACTGCTGGAGTAAGGGTGTGTGGAGGTGGAAAAAAGGACTGAGCATCATTCAGGACACCAAGATTCTAGTTCTAGACACTGTAGTATCATTTTTTTTTTCCCAAACAGTTTTAGATAGAGCAAGACAATCCTCCTTTCAATGTTCTGGCCTTGATTGGCTTTGTGTATAGGCAAGCCTGAGTTGTCCCCTTTGTAAAACAGGGATGATATTCAACAACTTCCAGGTTTGAAAGAACTACTAAATGTGGCAGAGTCTCTAAATTGCCTAGCCTAGAGCCAGATACTTTCTATTGGGGATGAAAGAGGATGTGTTCAAGTCTTGGGCTCCTTCACTGTACCTATGATCCTGACCAGGTCCATTAAATTCTTTAAGCTCCAGGTTCCTTAACTGTAATAGGGAAAGAATGAATGCCTACCTAATAAATTGGTTGTGAGAGTTATTACACAAAATTATGTAAAGTGCCTGGTGTGCCGTAAGTGTGGAATATGTGGCGGTAGTTTTAAAGTTTTCAATAAATGTTACTTTCATTTTCCTTGTAAATTTAACATTTAAAAAAAAAACCAAAATGAATGCATATCCTGAGGATCTTATAAACTTTGAGAAGTTTGTGACATTAGGGATTTATTACTTAAATACTTTAAATATACTGAGTATATTTTCTGAGTATGTATAATTTGCAGGGAGAAATACCAAACTGTGGAACACAAAACCCAATCAGGTGGCAAGGAGCTAGACAAATGATTTCAAAACAACTTCTCACCAGAGCCAAAATAATAAATTGCATATTGAACAGCTGTTTGAACAATTCAATTCTGTATCCATTTATTAAGCACTCACTAAAGGTCAAGCATAAAGATGAGCAAGACTAAGTCCCTGTACTCCTGGAGTTTATAGCCATAAAGGCACTATTAATATGCTGCTGTTGCTAATGGTGGTGATGATGTGGTGGCGGCAGTAGTGCCTCAGTGTTAATAGCTAAGATGTATCAAGAGCTCCAAGCAATGTAGATACTGCTTGAGGCCTTTGCATACATTTTCTGATTTGATTTTTCCAGGAACCCTTTGAGGTCAGTACTATGATTCTCTCATGGGTAAAGAAAAAGAGGATCAGAGAGTTGGGGAATTTATTCAATGCCACACAACTCCTAGGCAGCAGAGTTTGAGCTTAAACTCAAGACTAATGTTGATCTTGCCTTTACCCACTACACAGCACTGCCTTTCCATCTCCTGAAAATGCTGTGATAGAGCAACCAAGTGGTTTGGGAAGGGAAGGCATATCCTAATTCTGATGTAGGTGATTGCTGAAGTCTTCACGGCTGGGTATTAAAGGATACATGGGTTTTCAGAAGTAGGCAATGAAGTAAAGGGGTTTCAGATGAAAGGAACAGCTTGGCCAACACCAGGAGGCCTCCCTGCTCTAGCTATGCTGGGAGAACAGGGGCAGGGGCAGAGGGTAAGAGCTCTAAAGTTGAGAGAGATGAGAATTGCCAGAGGGCCTCTAAGCTTCTGAGATGTGGCACAAAGGCCACAAGGTCTCATATTACTCTTTGCTTTTGTCTGTTTAAGTAATTTATTCTAGATTGCTAGGGAAAATGTATTTTTCACTTTGATATTTTTCATGTTTGACTAGGAAGCTAGGAGAGTTGTTTTTCTCTGAAAGGTCAAACTGCGATGGACTCTGAGGTTGGATCCCTGGGACTGAATCTCATCTCCATTGCTTCTTTGCTCTGTGATGTGGGCATGCTAGTTAGTGGCCCTGTGCCTTCTTCCCCCTCTCTACATAATGAAATTGTGGAGAGTCTTGAACAGATGAGTGTATGTGAAGCATTCAGACCTCAGCCTGGTGCCAAATGAACAATTGTAAATAGGTTGATATTGGCCATGTCTCAACTGTTGATGGGCCATGGAACTTGCCTTATATCAGTCTTAGAATCTGCTAAAGAGGGTATGGAATAATATTTCTATGATTTCCTTCATGTATGAAATGCTTCAATTTCAAACGGTTTCTTTGTTGAAAATTCAGAAAATAATGCATTTAGTTTTCCTTTCCTGATAAAATGAGCTAGAATCATTCAGGGGTGCTGACCTTGCTGCCCAAGAGTTCTGCCCAACTGAGCCTTCTAGAAGCTAGTAATATTATCAGGAGTACTGGCCCTGTCACTGGACAACTTCCATGTTGTCAATAGTGAAAGATAGTCACCATCTTCTGATTGGATGGCTGAAACACCGTCTCAAATCTAATGACCATATTGGGTCAGTTTTTTCATTTGCATGGGATTTTTTTTTATAGTACATTTTAGGAGTACGTGATGTTTACATTCATTTTAGGGAGTGGGTATAGGTGCTTAACATATCTTGATTCTTGGGGTTTTTTTTTAATGGCCCAGGGGCCCTACTATTCAGGTATTTTGCTCACTCATAATTTTGCCTTTCTACAGTCTGTTCCCTGCTTGGTTAGCCTCAGCATGAGCACTGAGTGATTCATCACTTGCTACCTGTCCACATTCTGGTCACTCTGTTCACTTTCTTGTTCAGTATCTGTCATGTTTGTCATGCAGGCAGTGTGGTTCCCATGTACTGTGTCAGAGGCCCATCTCACCATGGAGAAGCCACCTCCTTGAAGATGCATGCAGGATCAGTGTGTCTAATCCATTTGATGGATATTTAGCTCATTAAACAGCAATAGATTCAAACAAAAAATGAAACTGTGCACATCATTAGAGCTAAATATGTTTCCTTTCTTTGTTTTAGCTTTATCTTCTGAAGGGATATGCAAGGAGCTCTGCATAATGAGAGGTTCATTGCTGTGGAAGGGGCAAGAAAATGCAAGCATCCAGGCAAAGAGAGATAAAAGGAGATTGGCTCCCAGCAATATCCCTCCTCGTAGGAAGTGAGCTATGGTAAATCCATATTTCTACATAATAAGCTGTTCTGCTGAGATTGGAGAGCACCTTTCCTCAGCTCAGGAAAGTGTTGCAGGGCTGGCTGTGCACATGCAGGTGTGGTGTCTGTTCCTGCCCACCTTGGGGGCAGGTGTCTTGCCTGCTGGGTCTCCCCAGGTAGTTTTCCTTTGCCCTTGCCAGCCTAGGCTGAGATCATGCTATAGGCTGGTAGGGAGTGACTCTGTATGATGAGTGCCATCTTTCTTTCTCAGAGGATCCAGGACATCAGAGGGCATTTAGTCATTGGTTTCTTTGCAACCCAAAACATCTTCTGGAGACTGTGATGTGGTTAAAATAAATTTCAAGCTTTCACTACATCCCAAGATCCAGCTCAAATTTCTGTGCTGAGACTCAAGTTAATGACTTATCCATTACAGTAAACATTTTCTTGCTTCCCACACATATATTTCCCTCTTTATCTGGCTATACTGGGGATTGAACTGAGGACCTTGTGCTTGCCAGGCAGGTGCTCATTCCACTGAGCTATATCTCCAGCCCTTCCCTCTTTATCTGATGTCCAGCTTTGCCTCTTGGGACCACTTTCTCCTAGGATTAGCCTGGGTATTGATCATGCTCTTAAACACTAGAGGTGAGCCTTGGTTGTCTTGATCCAATCAATATGTCTTTTCCTTGGCTGACACAGTTCTGGCAAATGACATACAATGTGTCCACGCATGGTGAGGTTGGTGGTCTCCAATCCTCAGTCCCAGGAGTTGGTAGAAGAGAGGCCCACTTCTTTCCTTAGATAGAGAGTTCTGAGTCCATGAGCCTGGGACAAGTGCAACATTTTTTGCTTCCTGATGAGGAAGGGGATCCCAAGGATGAGGGTGGTATGCAAAAAATAAGTCAGAATGGAGATAATCAAGATGGACTTCTAGGTGACAGTGTGACTCTGGAAGAAATCACAAGTTAGAACCACTTCCTGATTTTTCAATTACGTAAGTTTGTTTTATTTTGGGCCAGCTTCATGCTTGGTTGGAAAGGAAGTAAAGAATTTACTTTTAATTGATAATCCTATCAGCTTTGTAAGTGAGATCAATGGTCAAAGATACTTTATTTGGTCTTATCAACAAAATGTATTCCTTTTTGTTCCAAAATTATGGATTTTCTAACTGCTAATGTGTTGATGGACAAGGTGTGCTGGGCACTAACTTATTTGTTATGACTTTTTAGGCCTTCACATGACTCAAAGAAGAGCATCTTGTCCTTAACTCCATTTCACAAATAGGAAAACGGAGGCACATGTATGCTAAATAATTCTTCTAAGGTCACAGAATCAGTAAAGTAGCACAGCCCAGATTTAATAGGACATCAGATTTCTCATATTTCCTACAAATTGTATTCTACAACTCTACCATTTCCAGAAACAAAGCCAGTGACTCTTCCCAATGGGAGTTATCAACCATCCCGTCAATTTCATTGCCCAGAGCTTTCTCAGCTCTTCTCAGTTCCATCTCCTTTGCCCATGTAGTAATAGTCTGCTGAATTCTTAAATCATATCACCTCCTCCCCCAAGCCTGACACTCTGGTGTCTGTAACATATATCTCCACAGCACTGTATCAGATGATAACCAACCACTTTCATCTGCCTTTCAGCACCCACTTTTCCAGACTAGTGAGTGTCCAATTCCAGGTTTATAGCCCAGGGAAGAAGCACACAATGATTAGATTAGATTTGATTAGATCACATAGGGACTAGGTTTTGTTTAACATTCCTTCAGGCTTAGATTACAAATTTTGAAATATTGCTTAACCTACAACATTCTGATCTTGCCCAGGTCGTGTCTCCATCAAGCGGCCTTAGGCTCATCCATTTGAGTAAACCCATGCACATGACTGTACATGACAGGATGACTTTAAAACTCACACCAAAAAACCCTGCAGATCCATGCCTGTGTTAGTTAGGTCCCAATTCCATTCACTCTTCTGTTGAATAATGTATTGATCCAACCACCCAGACATTCATCTACTGAAACTTTATTGAGTACTTACATGGACCTCAATACCTGCTGTGTAAGTCAGTGAGAACATGGAGATGAAAAATATATATTTGCCCTTGAAATTCACACTTTAGTGGAGAATGGAAAAATAAACACAGCATTTCAAAATGTTCCAATAAGCACTTTAATATTGTTAATTACATAATGTCATGGGAGCCCTGAAGACAGGCAGCACTTTGGAGGCCCAGAAAAGGCTTCGTAGCACCGGAACCATTGGTATTAACAGTGGACACTGGCAGTCGCTCTCTGGGATCTGTCCTCACCTTCCTCCTTCTGGCTATAGAACCTACCAGGTTTTACTACCAAAGCCTCATTTTCCATCTTCTTTTACATCGTGGTGTAGGCATGGCCTAAGTTCCAGCTAAAATAAGATATGAATATAAGACACTAGTTCAGTTTGATCACATAGTTAACAAAGGCATCTAGTCTTTTCCTCTCTTCTTCCCACTCCCCTTGAACTGGGATGTGGCTAAGATAGACATGACCCAGATCTGACCAGGCAGATAATACCACAAGAGATGACAGATCCATAAGAGCAAAGGACATTGGGTCCTTGGATGACTGTGTGGACCAGACATACTAGCCCTGTGCCCACCCATCTCTCACTTCCACCTTCTGTGGGGCACCCTTTCATATCAACAGCTTCATCTGCACCTTTCAAGCATTACTGACCACCTACAGGCTTAGTTCTGTACAGGAAAAACAGCATGGCATGATATTAATGTGTCTGTCCCTCTGGTATGCATGACTCTAAGTAGTTGGTGGTCAGGCTGCTTAGTGTTTCTCGAGGATCTCAAGGTGGATGAAATACTGGATTCTAGTGAGGGCTTTGAGCACAGTGAACATGTAACTTCCTACTAGCCTCTGACCTTCCAGATGCTTGAAAAGGGGGTGGTTTAAAGTAATAGGACAAGTGACAGTCTTGTTTTCTTTAGGTTGTGCTTTTGGTCATCTGTTTCCCTGTACACATGCAGCAGCCCTTTGCTCCCTTGGGCTTGCCATTGCTGTTAGTAATGTATAATCCTACTGAACTTCTCCAATTCAAAGACATGTTCATGGTTTTACCTCTGAGATTTCCTAAAACACAGTAATCTCAAACTATATTGTACTCACTCACTTTGAATTAAAACTGCAGATGCTAGGCCCTTCCTACTATATCCTTCACTTTTCAACTTTAAACTTTTACACTAGCATAATAGTAGCTGGCTATGTTCTCAGTACCTTTACCTGAAGGATACAAGAAGCAGCCTTTGTGTTTCTCCACTTGGTATGCAAAAGGCAAGGTGAGTGCCTGTGTGTAAAAGTGCCAAAGAGGGATTTTCCCTGACATTATGCTAACAGGTTGGTATATATTTACCTGAGCATTACAGAGGGTGTAATACACCCACACCACTCTAGGATTTTTTTTAAAGTTTTCTTTAGATTTTTCTGGTAGAAGTAGCCAAATTCTGTACAATGGCACATGAAAAACCAGAGTTGTAAATTTTGAAGGAGATAAAAAATGAACCATAGCTTACTCATGCATGGATGATGAAGATGACCCATTATTATAAAATACATGTTTTCATAACAGGAAAGTAGTATGGGTATGTGAAGGAGAAGATGATGATGATGATGATGATGACTTTGACACTAGCTACGTATGATGAAATGGAGCAAGAATTGACTGATACAGACACAGGAAATGCAGAGCTCTTTGATTCAGATGACAAAGAAAATAGCAAAGTGAGTACATATTTGATTAGTCAAAATATTACAAGATGGTTGCACAATCAAATGGAATAATCCAATGTTAGAACTAGACCTAATAATATAGTGAAAATCTTGGAAGGGGTGAAATATATTGGACAGAATGCCAGCACTTTTATTCAACGTTGAAAATTGTAACAGATAAAATGGTACAAGATACTGTGAAACACACAAAGGCTGAAATACAAATAAAATGTTCTGTTTGCACAAATAGCCATATTCAAAAATATATTTATTATGACACCTCCCTAGCTGATCTGCAAATATTCATAGGTCTACTGCACTTAGCAAGGATTTCTCATGGTAATTGCAGGAGTGTAAAAGACTTATGGAAGAGCTATGAGTCAAAATATGGCAGGAAATTATGCTCTTAAAATGAGAAGACTTACTATGCTTTCAATTTAGAAATTTATCTCAGGACTCAGACATCAAGTCCTTATTCTTGTAATAATAAATCAAATAATTTTGTGAACAGACTTGTTGCTCTCATTTCTCAAACTACTTGGAGTGTGCCATTTGACAACTGGTTAATCAGTTACCAGTTGATGTTCCATTTGCTAACAGAGCACAAGTTGACCAGTGCAGGAACTGTGTAACAGGAACAAATCAGAAATTCCAAATGAAATGTTCCAGTTTCAAAACAGAGAATTGTATGGTACAGTCTTTGGATTTCAGAAAGATTTATATTGGCCTCATATATGGCAATGAAAAACATACTGGTACTGCTGATGTCAACATTGCACCATGATGGAAATATTGATAGGGAAAACTGAACAAAATGAGAGCCTAAGATAGTAACTTTCTATTATGAAACCAAATAAGGAGTAGATGTTGGTGATGAGTTATTCAGCAACTATAATGTCACTCAAAACACAGAGCATTGGCCAATGATTGTATTTAACTTGATGCTAAACATGTGGGGCATAAAGAGCTGGATAGTTTACAAAGAAAATAACAAATTTTCTTAGAGGATTGGGACTGGAACTAATAAGATCTTTTACAGCAGAGGAAAAACAAAGTGCTTCTGCCCATAGAACTATGTATAAAAAATTGTGGACCACACTGGTAAGCTCATAGGTGACCAGGCAGGCACCACACCACAAAGACCTACTACAACAATAGGAAAACCAAAAAGACGTCAACTGTGCCCTATAAGAAAGGATAGAAAGACAAAATGTTTGTGTTATCAGTGGATACTTGTATATGGAACATGCAATTTTCATGTGGGAAGATTTCCTTGAATGTGAAATTGAAGCAAATATTATTTTGTTGTAGAGTTCTATTGGTATTTTCATTATAGTTCACATAGGTTTTTATTTATGATGTTATCTCTTAGATTCCATAAACAAGTACATACCTGATATGAAAATATTGATATCTGTTCTAAGTACTCATTACATTTGATATTTTATTTTATTGATATCTTATTTTCCTCCTAAGTGCACATTGTTCAACATACTGGGAAGCTCAAGACAAAACAGGAAGAGAAGAGAGTGATAAGAATGGCCTGCCACATAGGAAAGGAAAGTTAAGCACATGTGCTGTCAGTGTAAATGAAATGTGTGCACGGAACATGCATTTGCAATGCTTCAAGTCTGTCTTGGGTGTGACAGTTGAAGCAAAAGTTATTTCTGTGGTAGACTTTTGTTTGTGTTTACTTTGTAGCTCACATAGGTTTTATGTCTGATGCTATTTCTTATGTTTGTAAGCAAGTGCACAGCTGATATGAAAATATTGATGTTTATTCTAAATGCACAAGAATTTAATACTTTATTTTATTGATATTTTATGTTCCTGTTAACTGCACATTGCATAATATAATAAGAACCTCCTGAAAAAAAAGCAAGAATAACAAGATGTCAAGTATGCTCTACAAGAAGGCCAGGACAGTAAAACACATGTGCTGTCAGTGTAAGCAGTACATGGGTATGGAACACGCTGTTGTCATGTGTGAAGACTGCCTTAGGTGTGATAATTGAAGTAAGTATTTTTGTAGATTGCTTCTCAGTCTCTTGGCTAAGATCAAGTGTAGATTTTTTTTGTAGAGTTTTATTGATATTTTCCTTGTACTTCATATCAGAATTTATTTCTGTTGTTCTTTTTTTAGATTTTGTACACCAAAAACCTATAGATGTTGAAAATTTTGATGCTTTTTTATAAACACTCCATAAATATAAAAAATGTTACATTTTATTTTTGTGATTTTTCCCGTTAAGTACTCGTTGTTTAATATAATAAAAGTCATAAAATTAAAATTAATAATTCATCAATAGAAATATTCTAAAGACAAAACATGAGTTTGACACACCCATGTTTAGGGGACTTTATGACCAAAAAGTGTGTTATGCTTTGCACTAATTGTATTTGCAGTTGGGAAATATCCCTGGAACTGGCCTTTGGACCCAGTCTCATAAACTCTCAGTCCAGCTTCTCAGATTTAACCAGTTTACTGAGGAGGTTAGATGGACCCAATATCTATCCATCTGGACTGGTTCATAGTTGGTGCTCTGTTGTGCTTGGCCCCCTGAGGGAGTTTTAGCTTGCTCTCTAGCTGGAGTTACGTAACTGCCTCTAGAGATCATGATTGTTCATTTTCTGCTGCGGCTGCATGGTCTTTTTCTTCCAAGTCACATGGCCAAGATCAGATTCCCCAACCTAGTTTTTGACATGCATATGAGCAAACAAAGAGTGGCAAAGACCAAGAGATGCCTTGATTCCTCCCTAGTATTTCCCACATGCTGTCAGACAGGGAACTAGAAGGCTGCCTCTCCCTCAGAACCTGACTATGGGCAATGGGGTAGGTAAATTTAGCATCTCCAAGGGGTTCCCTACTCCATGAAATCTACTCCAGCCTTTACGGACCTAAAAAGAGATACAGGAATTTCTCTGAGAAACAAAGGATAGATTATTATCAGATCATTATGCTCTTAAGATTTTTATACCCAAGCCCTGGATGACCTGGTACCTCCACCCCAGCGGCCCTGTCTCTTGTGACTCATTCCCCTAGCCATGGTGCACATCTCTGTGATACCATTGCTCACACTATGTTCCCGTGACTTGTGAATGTACCTCTTTCTCCCTCAAGATGAATTCCGTATCTTCACAGTGCCTGGCACATAGAAAGAGACTGGAAAGAGTTTACAAGGTAAATGAATTCTCCCAGAGCACAGTCAATACACTGGTCACACACCCTTTTGGGAAGCATCTGAACACTATGTCACAAAACAATTTGGGTGTGACCTTCCAGGCACATCCGACATTCCATCCTTCTCCTTCACATACCATACTGCAGTGTGTGTGGTCTACCACCCTGTTACCTGTTGATGTTCATTCTCCCTGTCCCAAGACTCCTAGCTCTAAAGCCTGCTTTCCACTCAGTGAGGCATGGCTTTCTCTTTGCACTAATTGGATTGTGACAGATCTCTCGTCCTTGGTGGTTCAATGGCTTGTGGCATCTTCTATGAGGAGGCACTCCTCATTTCCAGGGAAAACACAGGAAGCTTATTAGTCTCAAGCTCCCTTGGGGAGATTGGCAGGGATTTGGATGACATAATATTTACCAAAATGAGGACAGGGGTCGTTTATTATGACACATGTTTAGAAGACACCAGAATAGTAATTTTTCAATGAAAAGAATTTATCACTGATTGCAGACTTCTGGATGCCTTCTTCCCCTTCTTTCTTCTTTCCCTCCCTGCCCTGCCTCTCCCTCTTTCCCCTCCTTTCCTTCCTTTATTTTTTTCTTTTAAAAATACTTTTTATAACATTAACAGGTACATGCTTAGAAATTAACCCCACATACTGGACCATTGCTTGGTAACTGGCATTGAACACCTACACACTCCTCATGCCCCAAGAATTTAGATAAAGTTCTAGGTGACCCCTGAATCATCTGATTCCTTGACTCAGTACTTCTCACAGTTCAGAAGTGCCAACAAGGCATTTTTTTGTGCTTGGGAAAAAAGTTTTCATTCTAAATGTTTTGTTTATCTTCAAGTCCATTTGAATACAAAAATACAATGAATTCCATTAAAATGATGCCTGGGCTATGAGACACCAGGATAAAAGATGGGAAATTGTCCTATTCTTTATGCATGGTTCCATGAGGAGCTGACAGTTCCTGGATAACCAGGCGAGTAGGCTGTTAAGAAAAAAAGTGGGTCGTATTTCATGCTGGCTCCCAGCTCCCCTGACTGGTTTTATTAGGAGCACAGGGGACTGCTAGAGGAATACGCCAGGTTGGCTTATAGTGCTTTCTGTCCAATGCTGAATTTTCTTAATTGTTCGACAAAAAAATTGTTCCCTGGCTGAACAAGCATATTCTTAAGTCACTTCAGAAAAGCAAGTGAAATGAGTTAGTAAGAGATCTTTGAGGGTAAACTTTGATGATAAGTAAACTTATAAATGCCAGAATTGGAAAAGTCTGACATCCTCTGATAAGTAAACTTATAAATGCCAGAATTGGAAAAGTCTGACATCCTCCCATGAAATATGAATGATCTGGGACCCAGAGAGGGGAACAGATGAGCACCCAGCCACATACAGCCAAGGCCCACACCCAGCCACTGACTTCTAGTTCCTTAGCTTTCTGTCTGTTCTTTTGTGCTTATCTTAGGTGGGGATGCATTTTAACTTTCTATATCTATAACAAAATACCTGAGAAAATAAACTCATGAGCTAAAGCTTTATTTAGGCTCCTGACTTGAGAGATTTCAGTCCATGGACATTTGGTTGCTTTGCTTGTGGACCTATGGTGATACCTAACATTATGGTGGGGAAGGTGTGCTGATGTAAACCTATTTATCTCATGGAAATTAGGAAACAAAGAGAGGCAGCAGGAAAAGGGGTGGTGACAAAATATACCCACTAAAGTGATTCCCCCAATGTCCTTCTTCCTCCAACTCGATCTCACATCCTAAAATTTCTGCCCCCTCCCCATAGCCCTTTCAACTATGTATCTATCAATGGATGAATCCATTGATAAAATTAGAGCCTTCACCATCCAACCACTTGCTAAAAGCCACAGCTCTGACTCCTGCTGCCTTGACGTGTTCAACATATGGACTTTTGTGGGTGCATTTTAAATCCAAACTGTAACAGGATGCATAGAAATTTTCTGTGTCAGGATATTCATCTTGGCTGTTGTTGGATGCAAGTCTTAAAGACTGGAATGACAAACCCGAGGAAATGTTCCTAGGCTAAAGCCACAGAGAATATAATCGATTTTCAGGAGAACTTCTTAAATATTAGAGCACCTGAATTCTGGGATAAAAGACTTCAGTAGGGCAAGGATTCTTTGTACTAACTGTATCATATTTTGAAAGAAGTTGTGGGGTTCTTAGACTGCCTTCTTTTAGACTTAGAAGGTAGCTCTTCCTTAGTTCTCAAGACTGATGCCTCAAAGGTCTGAGCCACGGTTCAGAGAGAACTAGAAAACCTCTTAAGTGGATTCCATTTCTGTAGTGGATTGACAACTGGTGGTCAGCTTATAAACCACAGCTGAACTGAGTAAGCATGCTGCTGGTGTGAAGGCCCACCTGGGGATTGCTGCCAGCAGAGTAAGAGGCAGAATTGAAGAGGAAGTTAGGCTGTTAGGAGCTGAGAAAGGCTCTTGGAGCTGGTAGAAGTCTAAGGAGCTGTTGGCTCTGTTGGAGGAGCTTGTCATGCTGGCTTTCCTAATGTGCTTGGCTGTTTTCATCCTCCAAGGAGCTCAGGGTCTTGCTGGCCCTGAGAATGGCCTTGGTTCACTTTGGGAGAGCTCTGGTTCTCATTCTGAGCATTGCTTCCTGGCTCCAGACGGGAAGAAGTTGCACATCTCCATCTCCTGAAGAAGGTTGCTGCATTGGTTTTCTTGATGGGAACTCAGCTGTCTTCATTGGAGGAGCTTGGGACCTCACTGTTGCTGAGGATGGCTGCAGTACTTTTCAGGGGAGCTCTGGTTCTTACTTTGTACATTGCTTCCCAGCTCCAGCGCAGATCCCTGAGCCGGCTAGCACAGATCCTTTATCCTGCTGGCATGGACTTCCTAGATTCCACCACTGATCTTTGGGCCTTCCCAGCTCAGATCCATGAAACAGACCTGCATGAGAAGTTGTTGTGGGCTCTGACCCTCCAGCTGGATTTGTGGGAGGCATTGTTATAGGCTCTAGGTCTTCAGATGGACCGTGTAGGACATTATCACAGGATCTAGGCCCTCAACTGGGTTCCTAGTCTATAGTGTGTGGACAGATTTCCTCTACTCTTTTGTATACCATTCTTTGACTATTACAAATAATCTTACAAAGTATGTGTCCCGGGCTGGGGATATAGCTCAGTGGAATAAGCGCTTGCCTAGCAAGCGCAGGGTCCTGAGTTTGATCCCCAGTACCGCAAAAAAAAACCCAAAAAAAACAAAGTATGTGTCCTGTATTATATTATTGTTCCCCCTTGCAAAAACATCCCCCAAATCAACAGAATTTCCTCTCTGTCCCCTTGCACTCAAGGAGAGGTTCTGAGTTTCCAGAATATTATTCGATAACTGAGTGAATAAACCAGCAATCAAAGCACAGTTAAAGAAGGAAGTGGTGGTGAGGCTGTGAAGACAAACCAGCTCAGGTGGTTCTGCTGTTTCAGATGGCAAAATATACAAACAACCAATTTAGCCATCAAGGAAGATTCTAAGTGGATTAATATTCAGGTGAAGCGTAAGTTAGCTCCTTTAGGTATAGGAACATTTTGTTTTTAAAACACATATTAACCAGATTACAGACTTCCAAATTAGGACTTACTAAACAGAGTCATCTTTCTCTCTGATTCAGAACAACGATAAAATATTATAATTCCACGATAAATTTTTCCAGAGTGTTTCATAATTATGATGTAACTTTCCATTTATTATTTCTCTTAATTATCACAATATTATAAAGTAAATTGTGTATGTGCATATATGTGTGTGTATTTCTCATTTAAAGAGGTAAAATGGGGATTAAAAGTAATTTTTTTCAAGATTACACAATAAAAATCAAAATCAGTCTCAAATTGACATGTTTTTGTTTGCAAATTCTTTGCCTGAGGTGAGAGAGACAGAGTGATTTGTGTTCCTCTCAGGTCCGGGCTAACTGCAGGATTAGCAGCCTGGAGGAACTTGGGCATCGCAGGTTCAAGCAAAAAGTTAGTGGGTGAGGGAAGGAGACAACATGGCTCAGGAAAAGATCATGGGCCCCAGGGAAGGCAGAATGCAAACAGCTGATTGCACACCCAAGAGAATATGAAAAGTTGGCTGAGTCCCTTCCTGCTGCTAACCCTGGAGGGCCCAGCAGGAGGAAGGTCTGGGCAAAACCAGGTGCTACGGATATCCTGAGGGCCTTAAAATCAGACTCCATGGTCCAGCCTGAAGTGGGAGTGTGTGGGCTTAGGACAGAAAGTATGGCTTAGGGCAGGGCCAAGTTAAGGAAAGGGCAGGAACCATGCACAACTGGAGCACCTGACAAGAGTGTTGCTCTGGTGTGTTCAGCCAAGGATAAGGTCCTGAGTCTCCCCAGCACTCCTGCACCTGGAAGCAGGTGGTTATGGGATTCTCATCGGGCCCATTTCTTGAGCTTCCAGGGGCTTCCCTCCACCTAGCTACAGGAAGAGGAACTTGGGAAAAAAGAAAAAAACTACAGCTGCATTGTGAGTAATCCCTGTGCGGGTGTCCCCTAGGTTTTTAATATTTTTAGTATAGCAGCTAAGGTATTGTGTACCTGCGATGGGCCAGGCACCATGCTAAGTGGCGTAGGAAAACAAAGATGTTTAGAAGCTTGGGTTTTGGGGGCAACCAACATCTAGTCTGGGAGACAAATGCACAACCAGTTCTAATGCAAACCACGAAGTGGGGGCACTAGGAATGGAAAGGGGCGTGGAGCAGCTGCAGAGACTCAGAGTCAGAGTTAGGAATGACTCATTTGGAGGGGGAGGTCAGGAAGGAACTCATGGAGCCGCTGGTGTCTGAGCTGGACCACAGAGGAGAGTTATAATTGAGAATAATAGCAGAATACAGCTAGGAAACCATAAATGGTAGATTTGGATCTTTATCTAGTAGCCAAGGCTTATAACGAGTACTTGTGAACTAAATTTGCATTTCTGAAGTACCAAGAGCACAGTAGATGATTCGCTGATGGCCAGATCCCTTTGAGACTGTGGTGCAGGAGTCTGAGAATGAGGGATCGGGTGTTTACATAGTGATACTCCCCACCCACATGGTTGAGTTCCAGGAGCATCTTCGGTTGAGTCAATGCTTTTATTCCAAAGTGTCCATGTATTTAAAAATTTCCTGGAGATCTTGTTAACATAGATTCTTGGAACTTTCTCTCAAAATTTCTGATTTGGGGTGAGGCCTGTGACTCTGCATTTCTATCACACTCAGGAGAAGCTGGTGCTGAGATCTGTGGGTCACATTTTCAGTAGCAGGCTCTAAACTATCTCTTGGACCTATGGTTCTTGCTGGACAGTGGGACCCAGAGTAATGAAGCAATTTTATTTACAAAGTGGTTTTGAAAGCAAATGCATCCTTCTCCACCCTGGACTTTGAAGGAGTCACACCCAACCACCTTGAAACTGTCTGCATAAGTGAGACAAGACTTGGAGAGGAGTTCATAGAGCCCACCTGAGGCCACTGCATTTGCTGAGTGCAGTTCTGCACTGGCCTCTGTTCTCAGTTATATTTGGTTTCTACATCCGATCTGTTAACACTCTTGACTTTGAGCATCTTGCCTTCCTCAAAGATTTTCAGGAAAATTTTCTGTACCTCTTCATCTGCCTCGTCAGAGAGTGCAACCTATGGCCAGTTCACCTGGTGCACAGCAGAGAAAGGAGACTGGCGCACCAGACTCGTTAGCTCAGAGAACAAGGCTGAGTGTGCTCTGCTTGCCTTCTGTCCAATATCTATTCTGAGAAGAGTAGTACAATGACATGGGGTCATGCTTGTCCCTTAAATGTTTTTGATCAGCTTCATTTCTGAAAAATAGTCTTTCTCATAGGAGCAATTTGTGACTATTAGTGTGAGGAAACCCTTTCAAGCCCTTAGGGGAAATTACCTGGACAGACCCAGTCTGGGATTTGGTCATTTGAGGGACTCAGCTGTTGACAGAAAACACATAGGTTGTAAAAACTCAGCAAAATAGCCTTTGCATTGTGGGTTGTCGTTATCCAGTGGATCTTGGCTGGTTCCTCTCCCTCGGCCCTGAAGAAAGGTCCTAACCTCACGGGATTGCCTTCCAGAATCAACATCCATGCATATTTCACTGAAAATATACACACTTTCTTTTCTTTTCAAAAATTTCTCTGTCTTTTCTTTCTTTTGTTCTTTTTTTAAAAATCTAGTCTTTTGGACTGAGAAAAGTGCTAGAAAACATACTCAGAGTGAAGAGATAAATTAGATTTGATCACCTGTACTCAGACTACTCACAGGTTATTGGGGAGCGAGACACACTTTGTGAGCGGCTGTAGTACAATACCATGTGCTGTTAAGACAGGCACCTCACACAGTGAAAGTGCAGATGAGGGAGGGTTGATTTCTGCCTAATGGAAACTAGGAAGCTTTATGGAAAGATTTTCTCCCTAGGAATGGTCAGACTTTGAGAGGCTAACAACACCTGAATAAACCACAAGAAATAGATGGTCAGTAGGAGAATGCTAGTGCATCACATCTCTTGGATATCACAAGGAAGATTTTGGTAATATTAATTATATTAACCCCAAATGTCTACTGAATACTTTCTGTATGCTAAGCACTATGTTTAAACAACTTACCTGCATTGCCTGATTTAATAGAAACCCTCCCAGCAAGCCTATGAAATCATAGTACTTTCCCATTTTACTGAGGAGGAAACTGAGGCTTACAGAGATTACATAATTTTCTCAGTCTTCGCTGGAATTTGAGCCTAGGAGTTTAAAGCGGTCACTTTTTGCAGGTATTACTTGTGGATCACCCATCATGTAGTAGGCACATTAAGCAAGTAATCTTTTTGTTTTTAAAACAACCTTAGAAAGTTGGTACTATGGCACAGTTTTACAGTGAATGATGGATACACCAAGAGGTGAGTTTTACACAGCCATTAAACAGAAGGGCTGGGAATAGATACCGGATCTGTCTGAGCTCCCCCTATTCATCTTTTGACCTTGCCAGATTCTTTTCTCCCTTCCATGCTTGGTGGGAGCCTGTGCTTTTTGCAGTGAGAAAATTACTTGCATTTGGTTAGGGTTGAAGGTGCTTGATTGGAAGAGAAGAGTCAAGAAAACATGAAATAGGTACACAGAGGCTAGGACAATGAGATGTTGAGGCCATTTTGGTCACTGAACAAGAGATGAATTTGGTGAGGTGGTGGGGTTTGGGCTGGTGTCTGGAGTCTAAGAATTCTGAATCCTAGTCCTGATGTCTAATTCTGGCTTCAAAGCTGTGTGACATTGGTCTAGTTATAACATCTTTCTGAGCTCGACTTTCTCAACTGTAAAATGGGATGGCTAAGGGCTTCTTGCAGGGTGGTCACAAGGATGAAATGAGTCAGCCTGAAGCACAGTCTGGTCCCCAAGCTGCAATAATCAATAAGTAACATCTTGCTGCCTGTTTGTTCCAACTCCTGGCTTTGATCAGGCCAGAGGAAAAAAAGAGGCTAATTTCTTGAGCAAGAAGACTATGATTCCAGCAGGGGGGCCCCAGGGCATGGCTGGGGTGGGGGACTGTGGCCTAATATCCATCTGTTTGATTCTTTCTCCAGGCTGGAGCTCTGGTTTCTGGAGCCTTCATCCAAGCACTAAATCCATCTAATTGGTTTGAAAAGCACTGGGTGGATAAACATCCCATCAGCTCATCACTGTAATAATGGCAGTGACATTTGTGCCTGAGATGAAGGATGCAAAATGAGTGGAGATGGGACTCCAGGTACCCCACAATAATGACATCCCAGAGGAGATACCTGCTGAGCCTAAAAATACAAGCCTGCGGGGCAGGCCAGGAGGTGCAGTGGGCCGAGATGAACACCATCTGGGGCTTCTGGACACTTCATGAAGAGGTTGCAGGCTGCATTAGGAAGTAGCTCAGATCTACCCACGGCATGGAGAAGTGCTGTGCCAGGTGAGCTATTTAACCTCTGGGTACCTCTGGTTTTTACACAAGAAACAAGTCATGGTGCTTTGCGTGCAGTAGGAGAGAAAGGAATGAGCAAATCAGCTCTGTTCCTCCTCAGTCTCAGGGTCCCAGAAATGTTGGGTCTTTTCTCCCTGCGTGTTATTCCTTTCTGAAGACATTCTTTCTTGTGGAACCATCTTTTCCTTTGCTCTAAAGACCTGAACGTGCCCATTCACATATCCAGGTCGAGACCCCATCATCCACTCATTAAGACCATTAGTTGGCATCCACTGATAAGCATCTTCAGATTATCCAAAATGGGCCAGGCCCTGGCCAGGTACCCAGCATATACAAAGATTCACTGGAACTTTCCTGTGCCCTTGAGCTATTCAGAAGTAATGGAGGAGGGTTGCCCTGTGTCAGAGTCCCAACAAGAAAGAGATTGCACATTTGGATTAAGACGGTTTCATAGGGTTTCTTTACAAAGGGACTAGTTATAAATGAAAGGATGGGTACCGCAACAGCATGGCAGCAAGCCAGGGAAGGGGCAGGTCCAGGAAGCTAGCAAAGTAAAAGAGGCCTGTGCACAGTGGCCCATCAGGAGAAAAGTGACCATCTTAATCAAGGGACACAGCCATCCCCGGGCAACCTCACAGGGAGGGGGTGTGACACTGATCTTTCTCCCTTGGACCATTGTGGATGCTTCATGTTGGCTTGACCAGAAGCTCCAGGGCAAGTGAGCTCACTGATTTGGTCTAGAAGGTATGTACAACCTATGGCCCACGTTATCATTAAAATATATTTTTAAAAGATGTCTTGTACTTATATACATGTATTATATTATGTTTTATAGGAAGCCTAAGACAATTCCTCTTTGCTCAATGCGGCCCAGGCAAGCTAGCTGTGTATGACCCATGGGTCACAATTTGGACACACCTGCCTCCCAGGGCAGAAGGCCAGTTGAGGAAGAATGGAGAGGAGGTCTGGAGGGGTAAACAGGATGCCCATTATGTGCACAAATAGAATGTGACTCCGGAATGGTTAATAATCAAGAGCCGGGAGCCTGACAGGTTGGGAATCATTCCCCACAATTCTTTGGTCTAATTCCACTCCATTCCCAAACTGACAGGGGTGGAGAGTCGATCTTGCCATAAGGATTTTCTACCTCTAATCCTCTTCAGAATCATTTCTTGTTACGCCTCTACCTTGTCCACCCACTTCCACTGTGACTCAGATATCTCCCTTTCCGGGAAACCCAACACACCCTCTTCTGGGCTTCGCCAGTTTCTATCTCCACCTACACCCAGCTGGAGACACCATTCCTGTCCTACTTGCCCTGAAAACTCTCAGCTGCCCTTAAAAGCATCTCGATTGACTTGACTATTAAGATATAGAGAAGAAAAATCATACATCCGCGGATCTTCAGCCTGTATTGAATAAATTTTGAAATTTTGCTATATGTGCCTCAGATCTTTTTTAAGAAAAGAAATAAAGTATCTCAGACACAATAGAAGCATCTCTTGTATTTCTGCCCCTCCTTGGCACAGTATTTTGAAGTTAATGAGTGTTCACTTCTGTGGTTTTACACTTTTGCTAGATATCTCTGCTTTAAAAATATGCATCATTACCATTACATTATAAAGATCATTTTATAGCTTGCTTTCACACTCAACATGGTGTGGGTGTTTTGCTCTTTTGGGTTTGTTGATTGGACAGTCTCAAAAGATCCTACTGCTTTTCCTATAATGATGGGGGTCAAGTAATGATGTCTTGCTCACTCTCCACTTAAGAAGAATAGCTTTCACTGAGACTTTATAAACGTCAAACTTATAGTCATTTTCAGGTCTTGTTATAGATCTTCATTTCCCAGTATAACAATATGACTGGTCATATTCCTCTGATCTTATTAGGAGAGAAGGTAACCTTATGAGAAAAAAAAGAGGCAAAGGAAGCTGCTACTACTCCAGTCTTTACCCTCTAGCCTGGGAGATCTTCTCCATTCCTGGTATAAGTGCTTGCCATTTGACCATCTCCAGCTACTGTTCATAAATGCTAAATATTTTTTGCAGCTTTGATTCATTTCTTATGTCTATTATCATTACAATATTTTTAAAAAGTTTCCAGACCCATAGAGACACTACTTTTTCAATGAGAAAAAAATGGATAGCTTGAAAGGTTACTATTTGGTAGTTCTTTTCACTAAATATAAGAAAACAGGGATCCATCATCAAAAATATAGCCTAGTCCCAGAGCACCTTTGACCTTAGATTCAACATGCCATATGCTTGAATTCATGGTCCAGGACACTCTGCTGATTCTACAGAAGTCATTCTAATGAGGACTGGGCTGGAGAACCTAAGGAACGTCATGCCAGGAGGATTGTTCCTGTTACCAATCCCAGAGATCTTAAGAACACACCTAGCTACAGCCTACCACACTTGTAATCAACACTATGCTTCTGAACTCCACCTGCGGTAACACATATAGATCTATTTCTTTTATGTGCTGATTACATTGCAACTTATGTTTCCATTTCTTTATTGAGGATCATTTAAACTTTTCAACCTTCTGCTATTACCAACAATGCTGCAATAAAAAGTCCTTGTGCTCCTATTAAAACATCTTCTGCAGGATATAATTGTATATACAGCCATGCACTGTGTAATGATGTTTTAGCCTAATATGAACCATATATGTGACACTGGCTTCATTAAATTATAATGGAACTGAAAATTTCCTCTTGCCTAGTGACACTGTAGCCGTTCTAATGTCCTAGCACGATGCATTGCTCACGTGTTTATGGTGATGCTACTGTAAAAATCCTACTGTGTTGTCAGGTATATAAAGTGTAGCTCATATAATTACATAATACCAGATAATAAACCACAGTGGTTTAGTGTGTATTATTATATATTTAGTATGCTATAATTCTTTTAAAGAGAGTAGAAAAACAACAACAAACAGACAAAAATAATGAGGAGTAAAATGGATGAAATCCCTACAAATCCTGTAGAAATTCAGAAGATCATCAAAGCTACTTCAAAAATCATTACTCTCATGGGAAGTATGCTATACTTTTAATTGTATAGCATAATTATTAATAATTACTAATACTAATAATTCAGAGTGACTCCTATCATTTGATAAAAAGAGAAATTTGTAAGTAGGTCCTTCAGGAAGCTTTAAGAAGGTGTTATCTAAATGGGAGGGGACAGTCCCTGTCACCTGGAGATCTTCTAGTGCAACAAGACATGGAGGTGAGTAACAGTGATATTGATGATCTTGACCTTGCGCAGGCTCAGGTGCATGTGCACGCATGCGTGTGTGTGTGTGTGTGTGTGTTTGTGTCTTAGTTTTTAATGAAAAGGCTTAATGAATAAAATAAAAAACAAAAATGAAAAAAATTATAGAATAAGGATATAAAGAAAGAACATTTGCATGCAGTGTGTTTGTATTTCAAGCTCAGTGTTTCAAGCTTATTATAAAAGAATCACATTTAAAAAATTAAAACATTTGTAAGTTTAAAAGTTACAGTGAGCTAAAGTTAATTTATAATGGAAGAAAAAAATTTGATTGGGTGAAGCCAAGATGTGCACAGTTAGCGAATTCTACAGCACTGGTCAGTCGTGTCCTTGACCTCACACTCCCTCGCTGACACATCACAGCAAATCCTACACCTGTGAGCTCCAGCCATGTTAAGTGCCCCATGAAGCTGTAAGATTTTGTCTTTCACAGTGTATTTTTCTGTATCTTTTGCAGTCTTAGACATGCCTAGATAACAAATACTTATCATTGTACTACAGTAGCCAACAGTGTTTACTACAGTACCTACTGCACAGGTTTGCAGCCTGTGAGCCAGAGGCTATAACATGTGGCCTCGCTGTGCGGTAGGATTTTCATCTAGTGAACATACTCTGTGATGTTCATGCAATAAGAAATTGCCTAATGATGCATGTCTCAGAACATAGCCCTTCTCTAATGTGTTACATGACTGTGCTCAGAATTAGCACTGTTGGGTCACACGATATGTAGCCATCTATGTGCATAATATCTTGCCAAATTCCTCTCCAAACTGATGGGTCTGTTCACATTCCACTTAGTAATATCTGAGAGTTCCTATTAGAATTTCAATTCTCAAAATTTCTGGATTTCAAATTTTGGGGTTGTATACCTTTGCTAGGAAGCTTCTTGGTGTGGGAGAAACAGCCTCAAACCACTGAGAGGGTCTCTAGCCATGGTTTTCCCCCTGCCTAGCAACAGGACTTGTACAAGGATGTTCACCTCTCGTAGCCTCTGTGTCCTCATGTTTAAATTGAAGGCATGGGACTAATGTCTCTTAAGTTTCGTCTAGCCTTAGCTTTCTGAAATCTATGCTTTAAATAGCGGCTGAGCAAAGGGGACAAGGAAGCCTGCATTTATTCTTGCAAATCCTTCACTCTCAGATCCTTATTGCATCATGCTGCATCCTAGACCTTGGATATCTATAACATGGCCAACTTCCCTGTCCCATACACCTCACACTTAAGTCCCAGAGACAGACCAGCAAATAGAGATGCCCAGGCCCATGGAATCCCAGACCAGGGGTGGTCAGTAAAGGCTTCTTGCTGAAAGTTATACTATATATTGAGATTGAGTGGCATCAGATAGGGAAAGTTCAAGGAAAGTCATTCCAAAAAAAGAAAGGCCTGGGTACTGGAGGTGGCTCTGGGCATTTAATGATAGGTAAAATAATCCAGATTGATTCTGATGCTAAGTGTGGTGAGAAACACTGCCTGAGTTGATCATAGAAAACCAGGTAGAGGCCAAACTGCACAAGACTCTGTGCTTCAAAATCTTGAAGTTGTCACTCCCATCTTTCACCAGATGCCTACTGACCCAAAGAGAACAGGTGGTTTATTAGGAGTTGAGAGCTGAAGTTCAGGGGTGCAGCTGGCTGAGCTTGGCAACATTCCTTTATCAGATAACACCAGTGGTGGAGTTAGTTACACTCCAGGGAGTTTCAGTCAGAAATTCTTGGACATGGTGTTGAGGGAGGGAGGTTGGTGTTCTTATCTGGGACTCCAGGATATAAGAAGAGAACCAGCTAGCAGCTGTTTGGACAGAAGTTGAAAGCTTCCTGAGCCCCTTAGTGGGAGGGTGAGACTTAAAGGACATCTGGATAACCCAAGTTTCATTTCTATACCTTCACTTCTCACTTCAGGTAGCATCAAATTTGGACTCCAGCAATAACAAAGAAGTCTGTGCAGAGACTGAAGGTGCTGGACACAAGCCCTGCATGGCTTCCCTCTTGAGTGGTAATGCAAGAGGGAACTCATTGGAAAGACTGCTCATGACCTAAAAGCTGGATATTTTTTGGCAGTTTCCCTTGAGTCTTTGAGGGGAGAAAGGTAGACCGATCTGCGAGACTCTTGCTCTGAAAGCCAGGCTGGTTCTAGTATGTTTCCAAAGTGGCATTTTACCAAAGTCCAGACAATTTCAGCATGGGAGGGCAAGAAGGGGTAGTAGAGCTCTCTGGTCTTAGCACTTTGGGTTCTGATAAGGAAATGCCCAGAGAGGACTTGGCTTACCCAAGGTTGCATAATCAGTTGGCAGGGTTAGGAGGTGGTGGTTGTGATCAGAATTAGAATCTTGGGCTTCTCATTCTGTGTCCCTAGGTGCTTCTGCTAAGCAAAATTCTTTTGAAAGTTAATCTCAAACCATTCATGAAACATGGCTTTGTTTCTTTCAGAAGAAAACTTCACGAGCAATTTGAATTTCCAAGTAATGCTGTTAGGAGGTACACGGATGGGCTGTTGTTCTATCTGGAGATTCTAAAATCACATTTTCAGCTGTTTCTAAACCTGTTAAGGGAAAGTGAAATTTAAGGAATAAAGAGACCAGAAAGACTAGTTGATAGGATTTGGTTGTACTTTGGAGAATGTTCTGAATTTGGCCTTCTGGATCTACATGAGTCCAGCCTCTGAGGATGTTTGCCAGACCTTGTTTGGACTCAGTGAGTGAGAAAGACATTGTTTGGCTTAAAGTTAGAAGTGTTTAGCTAAGTTTCTTTGCTGTGTTCTCAGGAGTTGGAGAGATTGGAGGGGGCAGTGGATGGAGTGTGTTCCTCTACCCTGGGATCTTCTGGGTGCTTCACAGGGACCGAATACCTTTCATGCTCCCAAAAGCCATGTGGTTTGAACCCTGGGCATAGCTCATGCTCACATCGCCTGCCTAGCTGCATGTGTTCACACAAGCCTCCTCAGGATGCTGATGGAACACTCTGTGAGCAGGTCTTCCTGAGGGGCCAGGGTCTTCCCATCTGAGCTCTCACTCCAGTGGGGCTCTGTGCTCCCACTCCTCAGCCCAGCCTTTCCCTGTGGGTCTCCTTTCCCAACTTTAACAATATGCACTCTACTCCTAGTTCATGGCAAACAACTCCTCCATAGCCCCAGGCTCCTGTGCTGTCCTTCATGAGCAGTTCAGTAGTAGGAATGTCCCTCCTGATGTCCCTTCTTCTAGTGGAAAATGTCTTACTTTCATACATCAGAATCTCAGGACCCTGTGTAAACTCTGTACTCTCTTTACTTTCCCAGTCTTTCCCACATCATTAGTCTACCCATGCCTAAAACAAACTTTAATCCTTCAAGGCATGTTTTAAAACTCAACAGCTATTTGCTAGGCATTATTTTGTGCCTGGTACTCTGCTAGGACTGAGGGTATAAGAAAAACAAAAATGTCATAGTTCCTGCCTCATGAAGTTCTTTGTCTAGTGGGAGAGACACACATCAAATAAGGACACACACATACACACGCGTATGTGGTAAACATGGAAGTACATCCCTGTGATCCTAGCTACTTAAAAGACTGAGCCAGGTGAATGGCAAGTTTGGGCAACTTAGAACCTATCTCAATAAAATTTGAAAAGATCTGGGGGTAGTAGAGAGGCTCAGTGATAGAGTACCCTTGGGTTCATGCCCCAGCACCACAAACCAAACCAAACCAAACCAAACCAAACCAAACCAAACCAAAACGAACCGAACCGAACCGAACCAACCCAAACCAAACCAAACCAAAACAGCAGAGCACTGTGAGTGACAGTAACGTGAGGAATTAATTTAGATGGGTTGGGGCTAAGTATTCTCTGAAGAGGTGACAATTACAATGGCGACCTGAAGAATAAGATGGAACCACACATGAAAAGAGAGTGAGATGGATCCTGAGGAGAGGCAGAATGTATGGAAGCAGAATGTGAAAATCATGTCAGAAACTGGAAAAAGTCTGTGATGTGGTAAAGAGGGTAGGAATAGAGAAGCTAGGAAGAAAGAGAAGAGATCGGCAAAGGAGACTGGACGCAGGCTGTAGAGTGAGGAGCTGGACTTTTCCTGTGGGTGAGGGGAAGGAGTGAGCACTGAGCACTTCCTTCCTTCCTATAAAGGGCCCCGCCCCTGCTCATCTCAGATACTAAGTGTGGGCCTCTGATTCAGTCTGACTCTCCACACTCAGTCCAGCCATCCTCCTGAAGGGCTGTGGAAATGGTCTACTCCAAAGTCTTCCCTCAAATTACCTGAGCCTCTACTCCCAAGGCCAGACCTTGACCATCACAAGGAAAAGCTGTCCCTATGATATCTCATCCCCACCCCCTCTTGGCCTCATCTTATTGCCCAGCAAATCAGCCTCACTTTCCCTACTGTTGTTACCTCCCTTGTGCCTGACCTGAACAATCCCAACCCTGTGTGCATGCATCCCTTTCATCTTGTACCTGGATTGCTCAGGACAGATGTGGTGGGCATATTTCTTTGTGATTTCACAATTTCTGTTGCCGAATATACCTAAAATATTGCCTGTGCTGGGGGCTGCCCTTTCTGTCTCTTTTTCTCTTGCTTGCTTATTCTTCCTTGTGACCATTTCAAAGTTTTATTACTTTCTCCCCAACTTCTCTTCCTTGACCTTCCACCCAACTTTCATGAGATGACCTCATGTTCTAGTCTTCCATGAAAATAAAGGTCACTGGATAGAAACTTTCTTGACAGCATGGCCCCAAACCTACAAATTAACCTGTGTGGGGCCTCTTTTCCTCTTTCTTCTGTGCTGACCAGTGCTCTGAATCCTAACATCATCTCACTCTAAAAAGAGACTATTCCATTGATTATCCATTCACAAGAAAGGAGAGTCCACAAATCTTTGTTCTTTGCTTTGTCCCCAGTGTCTAAAACAGTACAAGCACATAAAAGGTGTTTGAGAAACAATTGTTGAATGATTTCTCTCTTCTCTACCTTCAACCTCTGCCTCTCTATTGATTCCCTGCAATAGCCATTGAACCCGCTCAAGATTTTTCATCATTTAAAATAAAAACAAAACAAAACCACAACAGAAACCTTTTGACCTGGTGCACCTTTCCCCTAGCGATAGGTCTGTTCTTGTCTCTGCCTGCCAGCATGGACTAGAAGGAGTTGCTGAGGCCCCATCACCACTGCATCCCCTCCCGTTCACTCCTCCATTCCCTGTCACTTGGCTCCACCCTTCCAAGCAACTGGTCTCCCCGAGGACCTATTTTTGCTAAGCACAGTGCATGTTGTGCGTGCCTCTACATAGCTGACCTCTTCACAGTAGTTGGCTGTCTGCCTCTCCTTTCTTTGGAAATATTCTTCTGCCTTCCATGACCTCACAACCCCTCAACTCTCTGCTGCTCTGTTCCCCTCAATACAGACCCCTCCTCCTTTCTACTCCACCCTCCAGCCAGCGGGGTCTCCTGGATGCAGACTGGATCTCGTCACTCTCCCTCAGCCCTCTGTGGTGGCCTGACTGTCCTCTGGATGACATCTAAATCTTTTGTACAAGGTGGTTGAGATTCAACCTCTTGGACCTGTCCATGAGGAGGTCTGAAGCCTCATCTTGGTCATTATGTATTCCAGTCTACTAGAGGATGTGACACGTTCTCTCTCTTCTATACCTTTGCCACGTTGTTCCCTCTGTCTCTCTGGCCAACTATTATTTCATGGCTAACATCTCACTTGGCTTCTGGACCATAACCCTAAGTCAGCCCTTGGTGTATCAGGTCTTCTATCGTCTAGGACTTATCTTACTATGCCTGGGCTATGCTTGGCACTTCTAATCCTCTGCCAACTCAATAACATCTCAGATTCTTGATAAGTATTTTATAGCATAAAAAGTGCATTCCCAGTCATTTACTCATCTGATTTTTTTCAGTGGTCCTGTGAAGGAGGAATATCCACTGTTAGCTCCATTTCACAGACAAGAAAACTGAAGGGTGGAGTTTCAATCACTTGTCTAAGGTCACACATTGAGTAAATACTGGATTTAGGACTTGCATCCAGATCAGCTCACTTGTAACGTTACTGAATCCTTGTTTAGCATCCTGGCTCCACACTCCCTCCCCTCTCCCAGGGCCAACGTTATAGAGCGTCACCCATCTCCACCAGCTCAGCCTTGGTTAGTCTCCTGATCTGAGACCACAGCTTCTGGCCAGCCTGCCCTCAAACACACCTGCTTGGCAATGCCTGTCGAGGATTGCCACAGAACAGATGGCAGGAATACACCGCGGCAAAAGACTCCTTGCTACTTAGGATGAAATGTTTTCTTTTCCATGACTCCACTTCCCCAGTGAGTGGTGGCTCATCTGTGGACATGACTAAAAATAAGTGAGTAGGAAAGGCAGAGATGAATGAGGTGGGAGACTGTGGGAAAACGGCAAAGAGTTCTAAGTGGGCAGGGAGGCTTTAGTCTGAAGAAAGACCTGTCAGAGAAGCAAAGCTATGCTGAGTGTTCCTTCTGTGTCCCCATGCCACACATCCACACAGAAGTTGCTTCCAGTCCAAGTCACTCCCCCCATCCCTGATTAATAAAACTAGCGTCACTGTCCCTGGCATGTTGCAAACCTTGGTGTGAGTCCCATTGAGCTCACCAACTGCTTTTAATCAGCTTCCTACTACTCCTTTGATTGCACCTTTGTCTGAGCCTGTCCTGATAGGTCCCCTGATGCAGCTCCACATCTGGGCTCCTTCCAAAGGAGCTGGAGAACATCACCTGAAGATGGTCTGTGAGAGTGGGCTCTGTCCTTGGACAAGGTAACTGGGTATTTTTGTGTTTGTAGAGAAGGAGAGGAGGCAGGACAGCAGGGATCAGCCCCTGCAAGTGGAATGAGGTCTCTTTCCACTGTGCTCTTCTTTGCTGGGTGAGGTAATACAGCTACTAAACCTCTCTAAGCCTCTCTTGCCTGACCTGCACAAGGGTTGGGATTATAGGACTTTACTGTCCCAAAGTCAGGAGGTAGATGAAAACATTTATTCATTTCCTTTTCTAGGACTATCATTTATGGTGCTAGTGTTTGGTGACTATTCATGTTTCATCTTATGACCTTTAAATTTGAGGCTGTTTGAAATAGGTAGGTGTGGCAAGCAGAAAAATAAACCTCAAGATGTTTACATCCTAACCCCTGGAACCTGTACATATTACTTTATATGACAGAAGGAGCCTTACAGATGTGATTAAGGGTTTTAAAATTGAGAGAAGAGCCTGGATTATGCAGGTGGGATCAGGTATTCTTTTAAGAGAGAGAGAGAGAGATCAGAGAGAAGATATGAAGACCAAAGCAGAGTTAGAGATCAGGGTTGTGTGAGGCGGTGATATGAAATACAAATGGCCAGTAGAAACTTGGAAAGGTAGAAATCAGATTTCCCCAGAATTCCACAATGAGTCAGGCTTGACGTTAGTCCAGTGATTCTGACATTAGATTTTTGATTCTCGCACACCAGCAGTGTGAGAGAATATATTTGTTTTAAGTCATTAAATTGCTGGTAATTCTTCCTAGTGTTAATGGAAGCTAATATAGCAGGATTAATTTTTTCTATAAGAAAAAAGAATAATTCAATACACATAGCAAGGCAACCTTGTCCAAAACCCTATTCTGGGAGACATCCTGATTAGTGACATTCTTCTGGGCCAGGGTGGGGACATCCCCACTGAAATGCGCTCAACTCCATAGCAGCCCTGGCCAACAAAAATATGACAATATTTAGGTCATGAAATATTATAAAGATAATTTTAAAATTTCTAATAGATACACTAAAAAGACTGAAAGTTGGTAAAATCAATTTTAGCAAAATATTTTATTTAATTCAATATATGCAAAATGCTAACAAAATGTTAGCATTTGAACTAATTACCAATATAAAAATTTACAAAGGTATTTATATTCTTTTTTTTTGGTACTGGGAGTCAAACTCAGGACCTCATGCCTGCCAGGCAGGCACTGGGCCATTGAGCTAAATCCCCTCCCCCTTGGATTGTCTTTGAAATCAAGTGTAGTTTACATGTATAGCACATCTCACCTTAGATTAGTCACAAGAGGCTATGATTTGATCTTAGGTCCAATCAGCACAGTTCTTAAAGATTAAGGCTGTCAACTTCTAAGACTAGATCAGTTCATCAGACTGTGCCTCACTGACCTTGCGTGGACAAAGGACCTTGGGAAAGTAATGCTATGAAAAGTCTGTAAAGTACATAGGAGACTCTCTTACAAATGGTCACTTCTGGTCAAGGCAATGGCTAGTGAGGAACAGGGCTAAATCCAGTGGTGCTGCCTCCCCTGCCTGGCACAGTAACAGGACCGCAAGCCTGAGCACAATGATTAAACCCCATTGGACACACTGTTCTCTAACTCGCTTTTCATCCTCTTGGCAACGTACATAAGTATGCTCCAAATTCTTTAGTACTCTTCAAGTACCTAAACCTAAGTGACAGTAAGCCAATAAATCATGAGATGTGTATACATGCTTTTCTTTAGGTTGTTACATCTTTTATTCTTAATTTTAAAGAGGAAAAAAGATAATGAAACTGAGTTTCAAAACAGATTGGTAGGGCAGTTACCATCATTGATACCTTGCTTATAGCCTTCATAGCAGTTAATCAGAGTACAAGATATAGACACGCTATCTCGTTTAGGTCATGGTGTCTTTGGTTTAGCAAAGTACACGAGTTTCTTGCCTGTTCCAAGGGTTCACTAAGGAGGCTCCATCTCCCCAGTGCCTTGTCTTTGCTGATTCTTAGGGTCCTCATCATTTCAAGGACTTTGCTTCTGATACCTTCTGGGAGACATACTAGAAACCACAGTATTGAAGGGCATTGGAGATATTTTGGGAATGCCTGACCCTAAGCAGGGCAGACAGACAGTGCCTGAGCTAACGTGTCGGTTCATGGCCCATGATAAATGACTGAGGTGACTTGGCTCCAGCCTTCCAAGGTCGAACTCCGGAGCTGGCCTTACTCTACCCAGTTCACTGTGCCCAGTGCCCAGTTTTGTCCTCTTCTTGCTTCTTACTGCTGTCACCTGGCCCTTGGCTCAAGGCTTTGCAGATGACTCATTGCCCCCCCTGCCAGACCACAGCTGTCTCTTCTGTCTCCTCGTTCTGCCATAGCTCTCACTGCTGCGGACTGATGCCTGTCCGTTTTCCCCTGGAATCTCTCTGATTTTTTCTGCCCCTCATCCTGATTCAAGAAGCCTCCAATGTCATGAAGATAATAGTTGACACTTGACTAGTTTTCATACCTGCCAGGCAATATTTTAATGACTTTGCCCATAATAACTCTAGATATGGTAATTTGCATGATCCCTGTTTTATCATAGATAACACTTAAGTACAGAGAAGTTAAGGTTGCACAGCCATTGTGGGAGTCAGCTTTGAACCCAGGTGGTTAGACTTTAGAATTCATGAAATAAAACATCAAACTGCTCTCTTCATATGGTTTCATGGAGCCTGATCCAACCCTAGTGCATGGTTTGAGCTCCTGAAGGAAGGAAAAAAGGTATCTCTTTTACAGTTCTGGCTCTAAGTGTCAATATTCTTCAACATTCTGACAAAGTGGCCTCATCAGTCTCCACTGGGAGTTCATCTGAGGGGGACATGAGCACGGTGAATACACCTGTTCCCATCCTCGAGGGTGATAGTTCACCTCTCATAAGAGCCCTGCCTTGGTGAAGACACAGGCAGTGTGAAGCACTCCCTGCCTGACCTGTTGGCCCTGGACACTGACTTCTCAGAGTTCTGAGCATAGGTCCAGGACTAGAGGGGACTGCTGCTGTCCCCTCCACTCCTCACTGCCAGGGTCAGCTCTCCCCAAAGTCAGGCTTTGCCGCCTTGCTCTGCAGTCAGGGATATCCTGCAGAAGAGGAAGGCCTGGACTGCACAGAGCTCTATTTCCTAGGGCAGGTGTCAGGGAGTAGGAGGGTGGCACCAGTGTCCACTCATTCAAGGTGGACGTGTGGTAGGATGGACCCACAGCTCCATCCAAGGGGGGTTCTTTTGTTCTTAATTCCTAAGGAACTCTTGGAAAAACCATTCAATATCATATTGTGAGGCTTCCTTTAACAGCCACTTTCCAACTAGTGTTTCAGGCAAAGCAGGATTCATTTTTTACCTGAGGCCAAGGAGGGAGAGAGTTTTAAAAACTAAGCACCAGCTCTTGTTGTGTTTTTACTGTGCTGATTGGTTAAGTTCAGGGCCTTCCACTGGGCATTTTAAGCCCTTCAGGAGTCACCTCTCCATTGTTACCTCCTACTATGCCTCAGCAAAGTGACTGGGAAAGATGGAGGCAGAGGGAACCCACAATTAATACTGATAAAACCAGGGCTCAGAAAGGTTAAGAAATCTGTCCCAGGTCATACTGGCTTTGGAGTCAGATAGTCTGATTCCAATCTTGACCCTTTCACTTATGAGCCATGTGACTTAGTACCATGACAATTTCTTTAAGCTTTGGCGTCTTTGTTTGTGAAGTAAGTGCAATAATAGTAGCTCCCACAGGACTGAGAACAATAAATGACAAAATGCATCTCTTTCTCTGGGGAGCTTAGCTATGAGTTAGAACATTAGGTATTGATTTACAAAGTGAGAAGCAGTGTTGGAAGCTTGGTCACCGAGAGTGCTCTCTCCGCAATATCTTGCCTCTCTGCCGGGCCTCCAGTAGAGAGAGACTCATCCTCTAATTACGAATTTTCTTGCCTTTACACCTTTCTACATACCATCTACTCATCTTGGGAAATGAATTTCTTCTTCGCCAGTTGACTGATATTGTAAAAACATGCTGTAAAGCACGATGTGCATATCTTTTATTATTAGCATTCACGTCAGGGCCAACTCTTATCAAGTTCAGGAGAAGAGTCTTCTCTTTTTAAAGTCCAGAAATGTATTTATTTTAATGCATTTTATTTGCAGGGCTTAAAAGTGTGTTTATTTTGGTACTTGTGCTCTTTAAAGCTACCTTGGGTGAATATATAGTTGGATTTTATTTTAATTTCTCATTGTGGTTAAAAATACACATCACAGAAATTTCCATGTTAACCATTTTAAAGAATATGCTAAAGGATGTTTCCATAAAGAATCCTTGCATAACCCCACACATCCCTGAAACTTGCTCCCCATCTCACTTCAAGCCTTTATCTCAGGCCAGCTTCTGCTGATAGTAACAAGGAGTTCTGGACACCCAGATTTCCTCAAAGTGAGTGTCCCAGACCTTCCAGCTTTGCTCTTAGTCCTGGAGATGTGCTCTGTTGCTGTGTTGATGTGACCTTGACATTGATCTTTCTGATGTGGGCTTTTCTTGGATCTGATGCTGGATTTCTTAAAGATTTTTCACTGGATTTGCCTGGGAGAGGCTTCCATCTGGTCTGACCTGGACACCTATCACAGCTCCAGACCTGGCCTGTGTAATGATTCCTTTGGCCATTGTGTTCCCATCCTTCTGCTTACAAAGCCTCCATCCTTCCAGCCTCAGAGAAGAGACCACATACCATTTATGATGGTCCAGTGTTCAGAGAGAGAATGCCATAAAGAAGCCACTATGGCTGACCTTGGCTGACCCTTGGGATGGACATCTTTGTTTAATGTGGCTTATTTTATCAGTCTGACCTTTGCCCTGCCTCTGTCTAACTCAAAGTCACCATAACTGTGCTCTTCCTCTGAGCCACACTGTACTGAGAGTTCCACCTCCATGCTTTCATTTAATCCATATAACCCTATGGTGCGGGTATTATTGTCTCCATTATATACACAGTGCAACTGAGGCTCAAAGAAGTGAGAAGATCCAGCCAAAGGCAGGTCTGTCTAACCCCAAAGCCAGTGTCCCAAACCAGAAGTCCTGCCTTTTCATACCATCTTCTCTTTGGACACCTCTACTGAAATCTATGGCCTCCAACCTCCATTTAAGTCAGCTTACTGCCCCTGGGCACTAGAGGAATCATGGTTTCCCACCACTCAGCCTCCAGGATATCATATCCAAGCCCAGGGCAATCTCTTCAGCTAAAAGCAACAAAGTCTTAAACTTGGTCCTCAGCTAAAACTAGATTTGCTCCACATGCAGACAAATATGGCCTTTCTTCTGGGCTAAGGATTACAAAGGCCTGTGAAGGCCAGCCATGCTGGTATGCACTCACTTACCAAATCATACACTGAAAATGCCCCAAGACCATACCACCTTTGGGACATGGGAGTTCGGGCTCATCCGTGTCCAGTTCTTGGAGTGCCTGTGTTAACTGTATTAGTCCTGAATACTTGAATAACCACGGAGTCTTGACTTTCCCTTGGAATGAGAAGTGAGCCCATCATAATTCTGCTCTCCTACCTCAGCTACCCATTCTTTGTTTCAAACAGATGCTTTCATATTTTAAATAGTTGCAATCACAATGAATACACAATTATGTATTTTGCTTTTGTCATTTATACCAACCAAATCTGGCCTACTGTCTGTTTTGATGAATAAAGTTTTATTAGAATACAGTCATACCTATTCATTTACATATCATTTATGGCTACTTTTAAGCATTGTTGTAGAGCTGGGTAACAGAAATAGAGATTTTTAGTCTGAAAAGCCCAAACTATTCACTGTCTGGTTGTTTGCAGAAATAGTTTCCTAACTTCTGATGTAAAAATGCTTTCACATTGTTGGATAATCTTGCTGGTTATAATAATTAAGGGCTATACAATATAGTACTTCATTCAGTGGCCTGTGTTTTTTTTTAACTCAACACTCCCATGTGGTCACATACATTTACTGGTCTTGATAATGTGTAAAGAGACACTTTGTATTTCTGTTGAATTATTTGCTAATGAAAATTTCCCACATAGTCATAAATCATATCTTTTAGCCTCATCACCAAAGAGGGTGAAAATTCTGTCCATGTTGTGTGTGTTTGCCTTGGTTCTGTTTAAAAAATTGACTTTCCACCTGGATCGAGGATCTCTTTGAAATTCTTTTCTAGGGGAGCTTAATGCTTACTACATAGCAGGCTGTTCTTTACCACTGTCTTGGCCATTCGAGCATTTTCTTCATTCCTCCTCCTGCAAGCTTTGATCCAAATTCTAGTTCGATTCCTCCAGTCCTGTTCTGCCAACCCCACTCTCCGGAGTTGTTCTTGTTTGTCTGCTCATCTCTCATTTGCAATTCCCATACCCTCAAAGGCATCAAGCATCCAGAATAGATCTCAGTGAACAACAAAGAAGGGTTCACACCAGTTCGTGCATGCAGATAATGGGGAAGGAAGCAGCCCATCTCCGCTTGCTTTCCCACACTGTGGGGTTTAACATAGATTTGGGTGCCCAAATCCAAGGGCTCCTTGTCAAGAGGATTTATGAATCTCTGCTTTTGGCCCTGCCTGAAATGAATTTCTGTTTTCTACATCCTCTGGTTCTTCGGAAACTTTCCACATACTGGCTTCTGATTTACTGCATGCATAGACTATTTCTATGGGAGAGCAGCTAATAAAAAAGGAAAAACTCTAAAAATGGATTTTTGCTGAATGCTGCTTGCCACTGAGTTTCTTTAATTGTGGCATTAGGAACATAGGCAATTACTATCATCAACATAGTAATTTGGACCTTTGGAGAAGCTGTCTTATTCTGGGAGGCCAAGCCCCAGTGGCTTAGTGCTGTTGGCTGGAAGAGCCCATTCTTCTTAGTGACTGATGGACAGTTTCTCTCTCTGGGAAGCCTGGCAGGAAACCACAGAGTGGAGCATCCCCATCAGATACCTCACAGGCATCTCCACCATCACCACCTTGCTCTACTGCAAGAGGAAGTACAAGTGAGACTACAAACGCAGTTAGGGCGTTTGTTCGTTAGAAATGTTTCCCTTAGGATGAGTTTATCCTTTCTCCTACTGCCCTAATTTTGTCTTCTAGGAAAAGGCTCAGCAAGTCTGATCTGCATTTTTAGAGGAGCTTTCCAGATACTAAAGGACTGAGATGTTGCGATCTTATAATTCTTCCTTGCAGCCTGAGTAGTTGCAATTCCTTTAACCACTTTGCTTTTGCCATTAGTTCTGGGCCTCTTGTCTGTGGGCGTTGTCTGGCTAGAACATGTGGTACTGATGATATAACAATCACATGTACGAGGTGTGCATCACCCAGCAGGGGCCGAGTGCTGTGAATCCTGGATCTTCTCAGTCCTCACAGCCATTCAGGGGAGATGGCTGGTACTGTTCCCATTTTTGGAATGGAAAAGAAGCACAGGACGTGATACTTAGACTTAAATTGAGTCCCAGCACAGCTATGAACTAGTTGCAGAGCCTAAACCAAGGCATTTAGCTTCACTTTCTTCATCCATAAAATGGAACAATTAGCCCCATATCACAGAGATGTGACAATTCTAACAGGAAGAAGGCAAATAGCAAGCAGGAGGCTTTCATCACCCCTTTCTCAGGAAGGATCCTGGGGGTTGTGGTGTAGAACTTGGGCTTGCTTCTAACAGTGCTGGTAGGATGGGTGCTGAAACCATGGACAGTGTAGTATGTGTCTGTGGCCCCAGCACCCACCTTATCAGATATACATTGCATTGTTTGTGACCCACCCATAGGTGTAGCAGTGAGCTAGCCTCAGCCCCATTTACAGCAATTGTCAGCTCTTACAGGAGAGAGGGTTGGTTTGTGGAGTGGGGCAGAGTCCTTCTCTCCTAACATGTGGCCCCTGTGGATGTGTGTGAAGGGTCCCCCTGAAGCCCTGCCCTTGGAGTGGCAGAAGTTTCTAGCCATGTGCAGCTGAAATCTCCCAGGAACTTTAAGCTGTTTTTATGTCTATGCTATCATTGACCCAGTTTTCCAAATGAGCAGTTACAGAAAACAAACTGCTAATTTAGCAGCTACTGCCTTCTCTAAACAAACACTTCACAGGCATTAGGTACATAGTAGAGCATTGGAGGAGATGCATGTAGTCACTGGACACAGCACATAAAGGGGGTTCTGGTCTTTCTGGCTTCTGAGGGGCAGGCTGGAGCCACTCACGCCCAAGAGAAGGCTGCCAATTCATGGCTTCATTTTTGCCCTTGACTTGTGCTAGGCTGTGTATTCTCCTTTGAAGTTCTTATCCTTCTTGTTAAACGTCTAAAAACATGGTCCCCCGACAACTTTCATCCTTTAATTTTGAGATAATGCTGTTGTGCAAAACATCAGAGATCCAGGACAACTTCCATCCATTTCCCCTACTGCGCCCTCCCATCTTGCATAATTAAAGCACATTCACAGAACTAGCAAACAGACATGATTGATGGTACTTTTTGACCTTCTGCAGCCTCCATAGCTTTACCTTTTTTGCTCTAACTTTCCTTTCCTCCTTTCTGTCATTCTATCTTGCCCCTTTCAGCCTGGCTTTTTCTCTTGCCAGCTCTTTTCCTCTTCCTTTTTCTCTCTCTTTTTAGTGGTCATTTCTGCAATTCTCACCAGAAGCAGTGTTCTGGTTAAGCTTTCATTTTAGCTCTATCTCTGGGAAGAATTTAGAATGGGACTGTTGCTGCCTTGCTGGGAGTCTGTCACTCTCCTCTAAGAGGGCACTGTCTCCATGTGCCATTCAGGGTGGAGCCTTAGCTAGAGAAACACTTCCATGCTGGTTGTATTCAGAGCCCACAAAACTTGAGGAGGACCAGTGCTCCGGGACTGGGGTTCACTCACATCATTTGTATCAGCAACCTTTACTGAAATGTACCCCATATGCTGTTCTCCTGTCCCACCCACTACCTACTGTGGAAAATATTGAATCCAGACTCTCTTCTTGGAGGTCGGAGGCTCTTACAGCTTATCAGGTTCCATTTTCTCTTACAGCCTGGGAAGCTGAGACTCTAGAGGGAAAGGTTTGCCTAGATCTCGTGGATAGCTCAGGAAATGGAGAGCTGGGGCCAGGAGCTGGCTCTCTGACACCTCATCCAGTGTCCTATCTCTCCCTGGACACCGGCTGTCTTTCCCCAGCCTGCCATGGGTAGTGGAGCCCAAGTCTGTGGCCTTGGATATCTGAGAAATATCAGTGCCATCTTCTGAGCACTTGCCTTGCAGAGCATCAACTTTCTCTTTTGTTGTGTTTAATTTCCCTTTGTTTCATGGAGATGAAGTGACCTCTGATGAGGGGCTACTAACCATTGACTTCTCCATCTTTTCTGGCATGCTGCCATGATGAAGGAAATGCCATATTGAGAGTCATTCCTGAGAATTTTACACCCTTAGTGTTCTTGGCTTACCCACTTTCTCTCCAAGCCTCAATTTCCTCCACTGTAAAAGGAGGGTGCCAAGATTTTGTTCATATGGATGCTGTGATAAGTCAATGGAATAAACTCCTTTGCCCAGAATTGAGGTCATGGTAAAGGCACAAAGAGTAGTAGTTACACTATTCAGCAAAACTCAAGGTGGAGAAGCTGTATATGACCAGTGTGTGCACTGTGCTAGGGTTGAGGAAGTCATTTGACTATGACAGCCAGATCACCTGCAGATACATAGGGGCAGTGAAGGGCAGGTCTTGAAGCTGGGTTGGACAGGAGTTTCCTGAAGACTTAGATCTGTGAAAATCTAATGTAGTAGAGAGATCATTCTGCTCCTTCATTCTGTACTCAGGTTTCTTTTGGTGAAATGTTTCTTCCAAACTCATTGTGTGAGCTCATCTAGACATGTAGATTAGATACAGGGATGAAATAAGTATGCAGGGTGTTACCTGATCGTTCTCAGGAAATCTCCCTGCTGGATCCAGAGATCTTGACCTATTTGCCTGGGGAAGGTCTCTGTCTCTCTCTCTCTGTGTCTCTCTCTCTGTCTCTGTCTCTCTCTCCCTTGTCTCAAGTTTTCTAGCTAAGTGACTCCTAAACCTGACTTGAGCACCAAAATCACCTGGAATGAAGGATGGAGTTAAAGGCTTCTGGAGAGGGACTGTGGTCTCTCAATATGCTGGTGAGGCAAGTGAGGTGTCCAGGCTCCAACATTTAAGGAAGCTCCAGGTCTCCTGATTGTCCAAGGGCAAGGTCTACAGCTGAGATTGTGTCTTTCTGTGTACTGGGTGCCTGAGTTGCCTCCTTGTTATGGTTTGTGTCTGCATGTGCCTCCATATCCTCATGCAGTCATAGGGCTGGATTTCAGATTTTTGATTGATTCATAGTCCAATGCTGGGGTCATAGGTGTGAGTGCTACACCAGCCCTGGGGTGGAGAGTTTGCCTACAATATAAGGGAGGGAAAGAGGCTTGCTCTTCCTGCTGCTGCTTCTCCCTGTGTTCTTGTTGCTTTTGCTGTTTTCTGCCACCATGAACTGTTGCCCTCTGCCGTGTGCCACTCTGCCTTGGAGCCAACTGAGTATGGACTGAAGCCTCACCAACTATGAACTAAATAAACCTTTCCTTCCTTAATTTTGGGCATCAGGTATTTTGTATCAGCAACGAGAGAAGACTAACACACTCCCCCTAAATCTGGTTTTGTCTCTAGATCTCTTGCCAAGGGTGGGTAAACTCCAGCCTATTGCCTCACACTGACCCCTGATCTGCACAGTGCTGACCGCATACATCCTTGGTCCTGGACAGAGAAGACATGTTCAATTGCCATGGCCAATTTCCATTATTATTCTCATTTTCTAGGGGCACAAGAAGGAAAAATTTCCCAAACTTAAATTCTTTCATCTTTGCTTTAATTTTTCTTAGTCACTTAACCAAATCAACCCTCCTCACTCCAGGTGAAAGTATAGCTCTCTGGGAATTTTCATTGACTTTGTGTTCCTACTTCCTATTATCTTTAGAAAACCCCCAGCTGGGGGTCAGCAGCACCCTATCCCTCTTCAGTCCCTTTTCAACATATTATATTAAATATATTTGCCAGTGCCAGATTCTGCTGGGTCTGTGGACCAGTGATAGCACATCTGGTCTCTGCCTTCATGAAACTAATAGTGTTACAAAGAAGCCAGCACAGAGCCTATGAAGGTATTCTGTAAGTTTTAGTGAACACTAGGATGGAGATGCCTAGAAAACCAAGTGAAGGCAGAGCATACCATCACTGACCAGATAGCAAGGGTATCCTAAGAAAATGATGCCCCGCAAAATCCTCAGGATGGATTAAGTGGACTAGGAGAACTCAGGAAGGAGCATTCCAGGCACCAAAACAGTCCATACACAGGCTCTCAACAGGGAGGAACTATTCAAGGAGCCAGAAGTCAGTGGAAGAGGGCAGAGAATGGAGAAGAGGGAGACTGGGAGTGGAACCACAGAGGGGGACATGGACGGGTCACATGGACATCCTGGTTTCTTCCTATAACCATTGGTCATATTTCATGCAATGTGGCCTGCTGAGTGACTCCAGCTGATTGGCTTTGCAAGTATTTTTTTTTATTTTAAAAAAATAAAAGCACAAAAACATATTAACAAACAGGCACAAGTTAGCATAAAAAATAGTACAATCAAAACTGATTTACAGACAAGGTGACATGAACTCAACAATGATTGTTGCTTTACTTATTGATATCTTTGAAGTGTATATACATGAACACAGATACAGACATGCAAAATTGGTCAGACAACTAATCATCTCAACAACAGAAAAACACAAGAAACAAAAAACCAAAGACACAAAAAAATTAAATAAAAATAAATAAATAAATAAATAAAAAATTTTAAAAACCCAACAATAGTTGCTGCTTTGCATATTGATATCTTCAAAGTGTGTGTTCAGGATAACATATACAGACATACAAGATTAATCGAATAACCCGTCATCAATTATTCCTTAGCATTAAGTGATATAATACAATAGTAGAACCATGTTAGCTCTCCTGCACATATGTATATACATATATACATACATACATTTTTGTATCTTTCTTTTCTCCTTTCCCTCGTCCCATCTCTTCTTTGTTTTTGAACAGATTTCCTTCATGTCTCTTAGTTTATATTCCCACCCTCAGGTTCTTACACCAGTGATACAATACGTTGCCTGCACAGGTACTGCTGATTTATTTCACTTATGAGTATGGACTCCAGTTTTGACCACTTGCCTACAAAGTCCCCAAAACTGTCTTTCTCTATAGCTGAATAATATTCCATTATATAAAAATACCACAGTTTTTAAATCCAGTCTTCTGTGGATGGACACTTGGGTTGCTTCCACATTTTAGCTATTACAAATTGCGCTGCTATAAACATGGGTGCACATATATCAGAGTGATACGATGTTTTCAGATCTTCTGGGAAAATACCCAGAAGAGGAACAGCTGGTTTGAATGGAACCTCTAGACCTAGTTTGCTGAGAAATCTCCAAACGGCTCTCCACAGTGGTTGCACCAGTCTGCATTCCCACCAGCAGTGTAATAGAGTCCCTACTTCTCCACATCCTCGCCAGCATTTGTTATTGGATGACTTTTTCATACTGGCCAGTCTTACTGGGGTGAGATGAAATCTCGATGTTGTTTTTATTTGCATTTCTCGAATGAGTAAGGATGTGGAGCATTTTCTCATATATTTATTTGCCATTTGTATTTCTTTATCTGAGAAGTGTGTATTCATCTCAGATGCCCATTTCTGGATTGGGTCTTTGAATTTGGACAGGTACATGTTTTTAAATTCTTTGTATGTTCTAGATAGAAGACCTTTGTCTGAGGGACAGCCAGCTAGGATTTTTTCCCAATTTGTGGGTTTTCTTTTTACTTTGCTGGTGATTTCTTTAGATGTACAAAAACTTTTCAGTAGAATGAGGTCCCAATTATTGATTCTTTGAAGTGTTTCCCTTGCAGCTTCATTTTTGTTCATGAACTCTCTGC
>PVLD010012294.1:0-61195 GCA_004027595.1 Dinomys branickii | reverse complement strand
TGCAACCACTGTGGAGAGCCGTTTGGAGATTTCTCAGCAAACTAGGTCTAGAGCTTCCATTCAAACCAGCCATTCCTCTTCTGGGTATTTTCCCAGAAGATCTGAAAACATCATATCACTCTCATATACGTGCACCCATGTTTATAGCAGCACAATTTGTAATGGCTAAAATGTGGAAGCAACCCAAGTGTCCATCCACCGAAGACTGGATTAAAAAATTGTGGCATTTTTATATAATGGAATATTATTCAGCTATAAAGAAAGACAGTTTTGGAGACTTTGTAGGCAAGTGGTCAAAACTGGAGTCCATACTCATAAGTGAAATAAATCAGCGGTACATGTGCAGGCAACATATTGTATCACTGGTGTAAGAACCTGCGGGTGGAAATATAAACTAAGAGATATGAAAGAAATCTGTTCAAAAGGAGAGAACAGATGGGACAAGGGAAAGGAGAAAAGAAAGAGACAAAAATGTATGTATGTATGTATGAATATACATATATGCAGGAGGGCTAACATGGTTCTACTATTGTATTATATCACTTAATGCTAAGGAATAATTGATGACGGGTTATTTGATCAATATTGTATGTCTGTATGTATTATCCTGAACACACACTTCGAAGATATCAATATGCAAAGCAGCAACTATTGGTGTTTATTTTGTTTTGTTTTGTTTTTTGCCTGTTTTGTTTTCTGTCTTTGGATGTTTGGTTTTTGTGTTTTTATGTTGTTGAGAGGATTAATGGTCTGACCAATTTTGCATGTCTGTATATGGGTCCATATATTTACACTTCGAAGATATCAATGGATAAAGTAATAACCACTGTTGAGACCATGTCACCTTGTCTATAGATCAGTTGTGATTGTACTATTTTTTATGCTAATTGGTGTCTGTTTGTTAATATGTTTTTGTACTTTTATTTTTTAAAAAAAATTAAAATAAAAGTAAAAAAAAAAACTCTGGAAAAAAAAAATGACAAGATACAGAAGCAAAATGCAATCTAAGACCACCAGAACACCCAGAACAAGTCCAGAAGACAACAAGATAGAGGAAAATGAAAGACACACACCTGACATTTCTGAAATGATAGCAATGGAAGTACAGAAACTAATCTGTGAGGCTATAGAGGAAATCATATAAAAATGGTATATCAAGTAAAAAGTGAAGTGTCAACATTTATAAAGGAATTGCTCAGCAAATCTAAAACAGAGACAGATAAAAGATAGATAATGACAGGAAGAGGGTGGATGCCATGAATGATCCATACAGGAAAAGAATGCAATGCACAAAGTGGATTCACACAGACATCCAGAAAATTAAGAATTCACTGAAAGCTGGCAAAGCCACTTGAATGAAAATGAAAACAGATTTTCAGACATTGAAGATAGGACCCAGGCTCTCAATCATGAAAGGAAAGATCTCTTAAAAATAATAAAATATTGGGCCAGGGGTATAGCTCAGTGGCACAGTGCCTGCCTGGCAAGTACAAGGTCCTGAGTTTGATTTCCAGTAGTAATACTACTACTACTACTACTACTAGTAATAATGATAATGGACCAGGAAATAACAATTCAACAGCTGCAATACTACACAAAGCTAAATAATATAAAAATAATTGGTGTCAATGAAAAAGCAGGAAACAGCACAAATGGCATAAAAACTGTTTGCAGAAGTAATAGCAGAAAATCTCCCAAGCATAGGAAAGAATCTGGCATATAGTTAATGAGGCATATAGAACCCCAGTTAGTCATAACCAAAATGAATCTACACCCATACATATAATAACCAAGATTCCAGAAAGTCACCACAAAAACAGAATATTAAAAGTTGTTAGAGAAAAGAAATAGATCACCTATAAAAGAAAGCCAAAAAGAATCAAGTCTTAAAAGGAAACAACTTCTAACACATATTAACGTATCCTGCAAAATCATCTTTCAAAATTAATGGAGAAGTAAGATACGTCCACAACAAAGAACAACTGAGGAAATTCATGGTCACTGAACACTAAAAAAGTTAGTGAAAGATTAATACACAGAGATAAAAATGACCACAACTCCAAGAACAACAGAAAGAAACCATCAAGCATGGCAAGCAATTAAACAGAGGAGAAACATGAGGAACCAACAATAGGAAAATAACATGACAAAGACAAGACAATACGTATTAGTTATAAAGATCAATGTGAATGGCTTCAATTCACCAATCAAAAGAAACAGACTGGCAGAATGGATCAAGAAACAAGATCCAACAACATGCTGCACACAAGAAACACATTCAAGTCAAAAGGAAACTCATAGACTGAAAGTCAAAGGATAAAAAACAATACTCCATGTGACAGGAACCTAGAGAAAAGCAGGAGTAGCGATTCTGCTCACAGACAATGTGAACTTCAGCCAAGAATGAACTAAAGAGATAAAGAAGGTCACTATATACTTATTAGGGAAAACCTTCAAGAGAAAAAGATAAAAAGCATAAACATAAATACATCAAATATGGGAACACCCAACTATAAAAGGTAAATATTAACAAACATGAAAAATCAAATAAACAATAATAAATTTGTAATGAGGAACCTTAATACTCCATTATCACAAATATGTATACCAATCAGACAAAAAAATCATCAAAGAAATATCAGAACTGAACCAAATCTATGACCAAATGTAATCAGTTGGTGTTTACAGTATTCTACCCAAAAACACCAGAATACATATTCTTATCAGTTGTACATGGGGCACTCTCCAAAATGGACCATATACTAGCCCATAGAACATGCTTCATTAAATGCAAAGGAATTGAAACTATCCAATGTAACTGACTAAACTTGTGGAAAAAATGGACTTAGTGGACATTTACAGAGTGTTTCACCCAACAACATCAGAATACACATTCTTCTCAGCTGCACATGGGATGGTCTCTAACATAGACTGCATACTAGCCCATAGAAAATGCTTAAGTACATGCAAAGGATTTGAAATTATCCTATGCATATTATCTGACCATGGTGCAATGAAATTGGGAATTAATGGCAAAAGAAGCCAGAAAAACTCCTCAAACATTGCAAGTTAAATAACTCCCTCCTAAAAAACCAATGGTTCACAGGTGAAATTAAAGAAGAAATTAAATAATATATGCAATCAAAGAAAAATTCAAATACAATTAACTGGAACCTGTGGGGTGCAATAAAAGCAGTGCTCAGAGGGAAATTTATAGCAGTGAATACTCACATCAGAAAAACAGAATGAGCACAAATTAAGAATTTAATTTTGCATCTCAAACTTCTAGAAAAAGAAGCACAAGTCAAGCCCACAGCCCATGGAAGGGAGGAAATTGTAACGATCAGAGAAGAAATGAACGTGATGGAGACTAAGAAAGGAATATTAAAAATTAAGGAACCAAAGAGTTGGTTCTTTCAAAGAATAAAGAAAATTAACAAACCCTTAGCCAATCTTATCAAAAAAAGAAATGAAAAAAAAATTCATGAAATGAGAAAAGATAAGGGTGAAGTCACTATAGATCTTGTAGATATTGCGAAGATCATCAATGCCTACTTCAAAAATCTTTATTCTTATAGGATGAAAAGCACAGAAGAAATGTACACATTTCTAGAAACAAATAAATTAGCAAAGCTGGGTCAAGAAAACATAAAAATTCTAAATAACTCCATATCAGTTAATGAAACTTACCAACAAAAAAAAAATCCCAGGTCCTGATTATTTTCAGATGACATGATACTCTATATAGAAGACCCAAAAAACTCCACCAAAAAACTTCTACATTTAATAATCACTTTCAGTAGCATGGGATACCAAACTAACACTCAAAATTCAATATGATTCCTGTACATAAACAACAAATTCCCTTCGAGAGAAATTAAGGAAACAATACCCTTTACAATAGCATCCCCCCAAAATGAAATATGTTGGAGTCAATCTAACAAAGGAAATAAAGGATCTATATATTGAAAATTATAGTAGTCCATAAAAGGAGATCAAAGAAGATATCACAAAATGGAAAGATATACCTTGCTCATGGATAGAAACAACATTGTGAAAATGGCCATACTCCCAAAACTGTTATACAGATTTAATGCAATCCAGATCAAAATACCATTAGCATACCTGACAGAACTAGAGAAAACATTCCTAAAATTCTTCTGGAACCAGAAGAGACCTAGAATAGCAAAAGCAATTCTGGACAACAAAGGAAAGGGAGGAGACATCACAATCCCAGACTTGAAACTATACTACAAAGCTATTGTGATAAAATCAGCATGGTACAGGTAAAAAAAAAAAAACAGACCTGAGGACCAATGGAGCAGATTAGAAGATACAGCTAGAACTCCAAACACAGTCAGCCACATTATCTTTGACAGAGGGGCCAAACACATTCCCTGAAAGAAAGATAACCTCTTTAATAAATGGTGCTGGATTGGCTATCTGCATGTCAGAGACTGAAACTATACCCATGTCTATCACCATACCCTGAACTAAAGGCAAAACAGATCAAGTATCTAAATAAAAAAGCACAAAAACTAAATCTACTAGAACAGAAATTAGGTAGAAATCTTGAAGACATAGGTGTAGGTAGAGAGTTCATGAACAAAACCTACACTGCTTGGGAAATACTTCAAAGAGTCAACAGCTAGGATCTCATGTTATTAAAAAGCTTTTGTACAGCAAAATAAATCTCCAGCAAAGTGAAAAGTCAACCCACAGAGTGACAAGACATCATTTTATCCAATTGTCCCTCAAAGGGCTTCTATATAGAATGTATAAAGAATTGAAACCCCCACAAATTCAAAGACCCAGTCCATAAATGGGCATTTGAGATGAATACACACTTCTCAGATGAAGAAATACAAATGCTAAGTAAATATATGAAATAATGTTCAACATCACTGGTCATTCAAGAAAGATAAATTAAAACAACACTGAGATTCCATCTCACCCAAGAAAAAATCATTAGCATCAAAAAAAATCAACCAGACAAATGGTGGTAGAGGGGAAAAAGGAACCCTTCTTCACTATTGGTAGCAGTGTAGACTGGTATAACTACTGTTGGAAATGAATATGGTGACTTCTCAAAAAACTAGAATTAGAGGTGCCATTCCACCCAGTTATTCCCCTTCTGGGTATTTTCCCAGAAGAATTAAGGACATCATACACAGCCATATATGTGTACTATATGTATAGAAGCACAATTTGTAATAGTTAAATCTTGGGAACAACCCAAATGCCCACCAAATGAGGAACTGATAAAAAAGGTGTGTTTTTTTTATACAATCAGGTACTACTCATCCATAAAGAAGGATAAACTAGAGACTTGTATAGGCAAATGAATACAACTTGAGACCATATTCGTAAGTGAAATAAATCAGACTTACACATTTGAATAATGGATTGTCTCTCATGTGAGAATTTCAAATAATAAATAAGGTCTAAAATGTACAATAGATATTGTGAAATGGAAAGAAATTGTTCGAAAGGAAAAAGAACGAAGGTGAAAGGGAAAAGGACAGTAGGGAAAAAGGAAAAGGGAAAAACTGAGTCAGTTATACTATTAGTGTCTCTTAGGTCATGAAAAAGGAAGCCTTGTGCCACTATGGATCAAAGAAATTTTATGCCAACATTTTATACCCTGCAGAAGTACTTTAAAGATAACAACATGTAATGTATTAACTACTGTCATTCTATTATTTTGTTATGAAATTTTGTTCATTTTTTCCATAAAATAAAAATGTGGTTTTTTCAATTGTTTCAACTCTCTCTCTCTCTCTCTCTCTCTCTCTCTCTCTCTCTCTCTCTCTCTCTCTCTCTCTCTCTCTTCTCTCTCTTTTATTTTCTCGTAGAGTATACACCTGGGTATTTGTCATTGTCGCTGAGAACTTATATATTTTGATTACCATGGATCTCATTTGAACTACCACTACTTTGAAAGTGCAAAAAGTAATGTGAAATTATTTTATATAACTTATTTGCATTAGATAAATTACAGGGTTGATAAAATCAAAAGGAAACTTTCTACATTGTTGGTGGAAAAGTAAGCTAGTACCACTACTGTGGAAATCAATATGGAAATTCTACTAAAAAAAAAAATAAAAAGGAAAAAGAAAACAGACATTTGGCCCAGCAAGGTATCTTCCCAAAAGAGTTAAATGTCAATGTATTACAGTGATACATACATAACTATGTTTGTAGAAGCACAACTTATAATAGCTAAATCTTGGAAATGGCCTCTTTCATGCTCAACAACCGATGAATGAATAAAATGATGTTTATGGACAATGGAGTACTACTCTGTCATAAAGGAGGACAAATCTGAGGCATCTGTAGGTAAATGGAAGCACTTTAGACCATAATATTAAGTGAAATAAATCTGACATAAATGCTTAAATATCTCATGGTTTCTTTTATGTAAGAAACCAAAAATATAAAAAATAAACAAATAAATAGCAAGTAGGAAGAAGCTTTTCATATAGGAAGGAAGCCAAGAGAAAGAGGGAGAAGGAAGAGAGGTTAGAAAGACCCGATAGATATTAAGAAGTATTACATACATGTATGAACTCCTCATAAATGTAACCAGTAACTATAGCAATGGGTATAAGCAGTCAAAAATTGAAGATATATTCCAAAACTAAGTAATGTGAAAGGTGAATAAGGAATGATGATCCCAACAGTGTGTTTCTAATGTTTTATGTCATTTTCCTGGTTATAAGTTGCAGAAATAATAGTGTATAACAGAATAAAACTGAAGAAACTACATCTGATAAAGAAAGTCCTGAGTAGGGGTCATTAGTGTTAAATACTCAACATTCACTTTCCATACCTGTTGAAATGCTAATGGGTTGAATTCCAAAGCTCCAGAGACCTTACTCTCACAGAAGTATAGTTTTGAATTAACAAAATATTGGTGCTCTGTAAAAGCATTTCGGATCTCAGACCCTGGGGCCATATGAAGAAAAGATGCAGGTATGAAGAGATAACTGGAAGGACTGTTTTTCTTTATCCTATCCCAAGGAAAAAAGAGTGAAATTTACATTGCATCCTGCTATAGCCTGAATATTTATGTCATCCAAAATTCACACATTGAAATCATTATCCCCCAGGTCATCGTGCAAAGAGGGAACTTTATGAAGTGATTAGGCCATGCAGGTGAAGCCCACATGAATGAAATTAGTGTCCTTATTAAAAGAAAAATTCAAAAGAGAACATCTCATCCCTCTTCCATGTGTTCAAAATGAGATGCTGGCTATCTAGGTGAAATCAGGCCCTCAACAGACAGCTAATCTGTTGTGTAGATCTTGGATTATCCAGCCACTTGGACTACCCAGCCACTAAGAGAAATAAATATATTTTGTAGGCTACATTTTGTTACAGCAGCACAAACAAACTAATACACATCTTCATAAGCCAATGAACTGTGTATGCATTACAAATGTTTACTGGATTGCTAACAAACATAAAGCAGAGTTTTGAATGTGATTTAATATTACAGTTAAGGATACAATGAGACTTCCTATAAAATCTCAGAATGTTTCTCCAGATACTTCTTTTTAAAAGACATTAGGTTGTTAACAAAAAAAAAAAAGCAAAGGAGAAGATGGCTTTAGATCTGAGAAGTTTTCTCTGCAAACGGGAATCACAATGTTATATAGTAATACAGAAAAAATGGGACATCTGGAGTTAGCAGACTTGAGTTTGAATTCTGACAACTCATAGTTGACTGGAGATACTATCTGCTGAATTTCTCTGAGGTTGTGATTAAACATAAATGGAAGAATCATTCCAACTTTACAAGTGTGCTTAGAGTAAGTACTCTCGATCTAAACTTTGTGGAGAATGTTTCATTTTCTTAAAATTATGTGTAGGCATATGTATTAATTTGTGTAACGAGCAATATATCATTGCCATCACAAATTGAAGATCTTTTAATTTGTGATATTTTAAAAACATGTTATGTATATATGTACTAATTCACTATGGAGTCTTCCATTTCTAGAATATTTCTTGGAGTCTTCGTTGTACAGTGTCTTCTTTTTTAAAAAAGCTCCACAGATCTCTGAGTTTCCTGAATATGAGCTAAGAATTTGAAGCAGAGGATTGCAAGAAAGTATCTTTGCTTTACCTCAGTACACAAGAGATTATTTTCACTACGTCTACAATATCTCATCTGCAAGGAGGAGAGGGAAAAGAAACGTTTCCATTTAATTCCTCCTCTGATTTGTATCAGCTTCTTTAGATTTGTTGCTGATTGCAAGCATAGTTAGAAGAGTTGGAATGTGAGAGATAACAGAAAGGTAACTTGTGTGCGGCTTATGGATGCAAAGCAAAGCATAGTTATTGATATTCTTTTAAAAGAGTTCACCCAGGTGCAGCTCACGGTTGTTGAATGGAATGGAAAACAGAAATCCCTTTGAAAATAGGAGATAGAATTCAAGGTCAGTCTTCCCCAAGCCAGTACTCTCTCTGCACCTCCTCTTTTTGGAAACAGCAAGTTATTTATCTGGGTTTGCTCATTGCATGCTGATGCCATCACACCGTATCACTCTCTAAAAGGACAATTCCCTAGCACATTTTAAAACAACAATTTATCTTTTCTCTTTCCCCACTGTAAGTTGAACCCCAAAAAGTTCCACTGGGAAAAAGTCATAACTTAAAATGTTTTTAATAAAAGTTAAAACTTTTTATCTGTCATTCAAAGATAAAACTTTCTTTTATCTGTCATTTCTCTTAGATGGGCTAATTGTGGCCAGTATAATTACTAATTTCAGAAAACGTTCAGAAAAAGGGGAAAATCAATGTATTTTTCTCTATTCAATTACCAAAATGTTCTTCATTTTTTCCCCCATTGCTTCCATGCTGAATCACTTAGGAAGGAACAAGCCTCTGACCAGCTGTTGAGACCATCATCGCACCACAGCACAAATGCTTAACAAGAAATAATCACATCTGCGTTCCACTCATGCCTTTGACTCATTGGATTAGGGACAAGGACTGAGAATTTGTATTTTTAAGAATATTACAGGTGATATTGCTGATTTGGGGGCCACACTATGAGAATCACTGGCATAAGCCTAAAAAAGAAGTTAATTAGCCATCAGCCTTAGGATCTTAACTACTATTACACTGGAATTTATGGGATTTTGAAAAGTACCCAAACTGTAAATATGCAAAAGAGAAAAAAATGAGCAGAATTTCTATTATACCTATGACAAAAATCAGTTCAGAGGAAATGATATTTTGAGATCATTGAAATATGGCTATGCTATAAATGGTAAGACTGCTTCCTACCAGCAGGCACTGAAGAAGATATAAAGTACGTTCAATTATGGAATGATAAATTCTATTTCTTACACGTGGATCTCCATTTTTAGGATATAGGTATTTGTTGATGCTTTTGTACTGACAGCTAACACAGTGCTTTTTTAATCTCCATGCAACATTTAATTAGTGTGTCAACGTTTATTTGCTTTGTCATATCTTGATCTATGTATAAATTTTAAACTTTTTAGAACTGCAAGTTCATATTGCTAGACAATTTTGAATGCTTCTGGGACAATAGAGAACTAGATCAGGATTTTTTGGAAGAGTAGATCATCAGCAAAATGGAACTGCAAGACATTGATGAAATTTTTAAAAACAGTAAAAACAGAAAGAACTCGTATAGTATAATAAAGAGAACTTATTTTATTAATGTGCATGAAAGAACTAGTGGGGCAATAAATGACTCTCCCATGAAGCAAATAATCTTAAATATTAAAGAAAAGGGAAGGGTTCCCGTGGTTGCTCAAATTGAGTGAAACAAAAAGAAGCAATGCACAGATCTTCTACAGTTAGAATTTAATATTTTGCCCTTTAAATCCCTTCAAGCTTGCCTTAACACGGCAACTAGCATTATTGAAAGTGTCCTAAGAATGCACAGAGGATGAAAGCTATAGTCTTAGAGTTGAATCGCATGATTTATACAAACAAAACAAAATGAGAAGGATACAGTAACTGCCTCTCAACTTTAGTAAGTCTTGTTTATGAAAGTGGAAGATTCTTGGAATCTAATCCATTAATTCAGCATTAACCTCAGTAATCTACATTTATAAATGATTACAAGAAGGACAACTGTTAAAACCCTGGAAAGGAGAGTTATCACTACAAGGTCATTTTCTCTTCAATGGCCTGTTTCTTACTGTAATGCAGTCATTTTTCCACTGGATTGCCCATAATTAGCAATGAAAATTTCTATATCCCTTGAAACAACTCAGTCATAGGTTAACCATGGAAGTTTGGTAAACTGGTAAACCAGTAGTTTTACAGGGTAAACTAGCAGTTCTGTGATTTTTCCTTTTTAATACCCACCAATAAACAAAGATTCACAAACAAGAAGCCTTCAATCTAGGGCTGATTCTCAAATTCACTCATTACTATTCTCCTGATATTCTTCAAATGTTTTTAAAACAACACCCAAAACATCAAACAGCCATCAAATCCATAAAAGGAAATAAAGAACTATGTTCAACTTTCTGTCCCCATTGTGTACCCCAGAGCCTGACACTGTGACAGGCATTCAATAAAGGTTTTTTTTGAATGAAAGAGGTTAAAGGTCTTTAAAGTTTTGCTTTCCGTGTGTATGAAAGAAGTCATATCCTCCTTTGAATACACTCAGTGCAGGTTCTCCTCACCCCAACAAACAACAATTGCATTTTTACCATTCTTAAGTTGTGTTTTACATGTTCCAATTGCATGTCAGGCTTCTCTCCAGGGACTGTACACAAAATAGTAGCTTTCAGATTTTTTTTCTGTCAGAATTACTAAAGTGCTAGAAAAGAATTCCATTACCTATATGAAATTTGCTTTAGGGAAATAAAAAAACTGTAGATATGTTCATAACTAAAGATTAGGACATTCACCTTTGTCCATTTGATGTCAGTCAAAAATACCAGGACGACATTCTGGCCCTTGTTTGAAACAGTATGTGTGTGTGTGTGTGTGTGTGTGTGTGTGTGTGTCCCAATTTGCTCCTGCTAACTCTTTCTTGGTTTCTACCATGCCTAACTGCCCTCCTCCTGTGTTGCTCCATAGTAACCAAGGCGCAATGCAAGATAAATAGCCACTGTAAAACCAGTCCAATCCAGAAATATTCAAGATGACAATGGGCAGTGTGATGGTTAAGTGTACAAAATGTCCCTCAACACATGATGTATACCCTTGTCCCAACAAAGGAACACCCCTTGTCCCATTTTCAGGAGAATATGATCTTTAAAGTACGAGTTCTCCCTTCTCCATTCTTTGACCAAAGAATACATTTTCTGTTCTGTTTTGTCAAAGCTAATTTATCGCATTGGCTTGAACAATATCCGACAGGCAACCAAATGGGATGGTGGGTAAGGTTTATGTGTACTCACAGCTGGCAGCAGGCTTCAACTTATGAAGATAATATAACAGGACTCTGAAGAAAACACAGATCTCATTTCTATGAAAGTAAAGGGAGTGACTTGCTAGCTGCAGTTCACACTGGTATAACTGATTTGAACGCTCCATATGTGAAGGACTCTTCCCCAACTTGTCATCTTTACCAACCACACAACTTACCTTGCACATTTCAGTTACCCACTGGTGATGACAAAGGCCTTTGGAAAGCATCCCTTGAGCCACACAGCCTTTCAACAAAGCCTTTTGATATTCCTTCACTTCTGAACCTAGCACTCATATAGTCCCGCATTTCCCTCTGGAACATCAAGTCAAGGCCTTTTCTTTCCCTCTCACTCATATGCCATCACTTTGAAGCCTTTCTGCCAACATCCTGGCTCCTGTTGCTCTGCCAAATAGACTGACAAAGGACAGGAGTACGTCGCTTTCACAGTCTTTTCACTTAGGTGGTAAAGGATGATGCAACCCAGTCAAATTTCTCCAAAGCATTGCATAGGCACTGAGAATGTTTCTGTTATTTCTTCCATTTCACACCTCGTTTCTCTGCACTGACAGCTGGCTTTGACAGCACATTCCATTCTGATGTCAACCCCAGGCATATGATACTTAGGTCAAAGCTTTAACAAAAGTGAGTCGATTGAGCTGAGGAAAAGCACACTGGTAATAAAGACCTAGGAGCATTTATATGATTCAGCCCAATATACATGGAATCAATCATTATCAAACTCAAATAATTGTTTTAACGGTGCTTTCTATTGCTAAAAGCTTTGTATATGTTTTTACCTTTGGAGGGATAAGAGTTTTTGTTTTGCCTTTTCCCTTAATATTTTTTAGTAAGAAGAAAAGAAAAAAATGAGAAAAGAAGGAAAAAATGGAAATAAAGCTTTTGTAAACAGGGAGGGGAGAAGTGGTTGAAGGGAGGGTAGGGAAATGGGAAAAAAAAAGAATGAATTTGTATGATGTATAAATTGCCTATAATGAATGTTATTATTATGTGTACCTAATATGTACCAATAACCTTAACTGATAAAAAGAATTCCCCAGTAAGTTTGTGATTTCCCTGGCAGACAGAAACACAATTCATCCTAATTACTCCATGGATTGTGATTGAAGCTCCACTTAAAAATATGACATTTGATTCTCTTGGCCATTCCAAGGGTGAATAGAACATTTGTTGAAATAAGTAAATAAAGTACATACATAATCTGCAAAAGACATTGTAATTAATAGTACATACTATTAATTGACTTAGAGATAAGTCAGTGAGACTTTATTGTTGGAACTACAACATGATCACAGACTAAGAAACAATCTCAGTTATAAAACATTATACAGAAAGTATAGGCCTGTGTGAGTCACTCATTTTTATGTGTTTAGACATGAAAACTTTTACAGTTTCATGAAGTTTGGTTTAGGAAAATAAAAGAGTGCAGGTACTGGGAAAAAGTGACCACCACAGAAAGAAGGTAAAAGATTGAGGATGTGTCTGCCCACTGTTCACTGTTTCACCTGTTTTGCCTCCTCAACTTCGAATTTATACATTCATGGACGGAGGCAGTAAGACATTTAAAAGACACATTAGGAATAAGTGGTGATTTTGTTCACTTAAAATTATATTGAAGTATGGTGTTCAATAACATGGGCAAAAAAACATGGTGATCTCCTTGGGTGGGATTTTTCTTTTGTCTAAGGAGATAATGTGGTCCCATAAAAAAGAAAAAAAAATGACCTTTTGGAAAAGGAGAATGCCGTATTCTTGCAAAAAGTTTAGAATGAGGAAATGCTAGGAAATAAAATGTAGCATTTGTGACAGATAGGAAACATGAAGTTTCAGGAGCTCAAGAATCAAGACCTTTGATCCTGAGCATTTCCTCTAATGATCACTGGGGCTAGGGAGGTAACTCCGTCCTAGAGTGCTTGTCTCATATACGCAAGGCTCCACATTTAACCTACAGAACCGGGGGGAAAAGTTTGCATTATTTTCCTACCTTGGAGAATAGCATGTACATGTCTATGTCTGTCTATGTAGGTTTGCATTTTACTTTTTTTTTTTAAAGAGAAGAAAACATAATAAAAAACATTAGAAAGGATACAGAATTTCACTAAACAAGATGATAAGAATCCAACAGTGATTGTTATATTGCATATTGTTGTCTTCAAATTAGACGTTCGGATTCCTGATAAAAGCATGCAAAATTGGTCAAAAAAATTAAAAAGAAGAAAAAAAATTAAACATTGAGAATGCCTTTCAATAGACCAGTAGAAATCAGCAGTACAATTATCCCAGCTACCCTGTGTAATATATCTTTCCCTTCCTTCTTTCTTTCTTTCCCTTGTCCCAGTTGTTCTTCCATTTGAGCAGTTTCTTCCCCTTTCACAATATCTACAGTGACTCTCAGATTTTATTTACTCTTTCAGATTCTTACACTAGAAAGAAAAAATGATGTTTATATATGCAGACCTGATTTATTTCACTTATGGGTATGTTTTCTAGTTACATCCATTTACCTATAAGAGCCTAAAGTTTAACTTTGTTTATGCTTGAGAAATACTCCACTGTATAAAAAATCACATCTTTTTTATCCACTCCTCAGTTGACAGGCATTTGGGTTGTCTCCAAGATTTAGCTATGACAAATTGTGCTGCCATAGACGTGGGTACAAATACATTGCTGTGGTATAATGTTTTCAGTTTTTCTGGGAAAATACCCAGGAGGGGAATAGCTGGCTTGAATGGGACCTTTAATCCTAGTTTTTTAAAGAATATCTACATTGATTTCTATAGTGGTTGTATCAGTTTACACTCCCACCAGCAGTGGAGGACTCCTTCTTCTCCGCAACCACTCCAGCATTTGTTATTGGTTGATTTCTTGATGGCCGCCATTCTTTCTGGGGTGAAATGGAATCTCAATGTTGTTTCAACTTGCATTTCTCTAATGACCAATAATGTTGAAATTTTTTTTCATATATTTATTTGCCATTTGTATTTCTTCACCTGAGAAGTGTGTAGTCATCTCAGATGCTCATTTTTGAAGTAAGTCTTTAAATTTGGGGGCCTGATGTTTTTTAATTCTTTATATGTTTCAGATAGAAGTCTTTTGTCTGGGGAAAAGTTTTTCCCAGTTGGTGGGTATTCTGTTTACTCTGCTGGTGATTTAGTCTAATGTTCAAAGACTTTTCAGTAAGTTGAGATCCCAGTGATTGATTCTTTGAAATATTTCCCATGCAATTTTGTTTGTGTTAATGAACTCTCCACCTATGTCTTCTGGCTTTATACCTATTCTTAAACCCATTAGATTTAGCGTTTCTGATTAATATTTAGATCTTTGATCCACTTTGACTACAGTTTAGGGTATGGTGATAGACATGGGTCTAATTTAAGTCTTCAGCATGTGGAAAGCCAGTTTTCCCAGCACCATTTATGAAAGAGGCTATCTTTTTTCCAGTGTACATGTTTGGCCACTCTGTCAAAGATAAGGTGGCCAAGTGTTCTGAAGATGTATCTGCACCTTTCAATCTGTTCTATTGATCCTTAGATCTGCTTTTTTGCCAGTACTATGCTGATTTTGTTACAGTATCTTTGTAGTATGATTCCAAGTCTGGGATAGTGAAGCTTCCTGCCTTTCCTTTGTTGCCCAGAACTTCTTTTGCAGTTTAGGTCTCTTCTGGTTCCAAATGAATTTTAGGAATGTTTTCTCTAGATCTATAAGGTATACTAATGGTATCTTAATCAAGATTGCTTTGAAGCTGTCTAACATTTTTGGGAATATGGCCATTTTCACAATCCTGTTTCTTCCTATTCATGGCAAGGAATATCTTTCCATTTTCTGAAATCCTTTTCAATCTCTCTTTTGTTTTAGAGTACCCTAATTGTCACTGTATAGATCTTTTATTTTCATTGTTAGATTAAATCCTAAGTATATCATTATTTTGGATGCTACTGTGAAAAGTGTGGTATCCTGTATTTCTATCTGACTGCATTCGTTCTTTGTGTACAGGAATGCTATTGATTTTTGAGTATTCACTTTCTGTCCAGCTACACTACTGAACTTGGTTACTAAATCTACAAGTGTTTTGGTGTAGTTTTGGGGGTCTTCTCTGTAGAGCACCATGTCATCTGTGAATAATGATAATTTCACTTCTTTCTTTCATATTCTTATTTCTTTTATTTCTCTTTCTTGTCTAATCACTCTAGCTAATGTTTCCAGAATTATATTGAATAGAAGTGATGACAGTGGACATTCTTGTCTTGTTCTTGATTTTAAAGTGAAAGCTTTTAGTTTTCCTCCACTTAGTATGACATTGACTGCTGGTTTTTCATACGTGGCTTTTATCAGTCTGAGGTAAAGACCATTTTTCCTATTTTCTGTATATTTTTTATCATGAAAGAGTATTGCACTTTCTCAAAAGCTTTTTCTGTATTAGTGGAGATGATTGTGTAATTTTTTGCCTTTCCTCTATTGATATGCTATATTACACCTATTAATTTGCATATTTTGAACCATCGCTGAATTCCTGGAATGAATCTGAATTGATTATGGTATATAAACTTCTTGATTTGCTGCATTCTGTTTGCTAGTATTTTATTGAGGATTTTGCACATATGTTCATTAGGGAGATTGGCCTGTAGTTCTCTGGTTTTGGCATAAGGGTAATACTTGCCTTTAGGCATGAGTTAGGGAGAACTTCTTCCCTTTCAATTTCATTAAACGGTTTGAGAACAGGCCTTAAATCTTATTTAAATTTCTGATGGAATTCAGCTATGACGCCATCAGGTCCTGGGCTTTTCTTTATTTTTATGCTTTTAATTATATTTGCAATTTCATTCACTGATTTGTGTTATTCAGAATTTTTATGTCTTCTTGATTGAGCTGTGGTAATTTATATATCTAGGAACCTCTCCATTTCTTCAGTGTTTCCCATGCTGTGATTTTTGAAATAGATATTGATGATCTTCTGCATTTCTATAAGATCTGTTGAAGTGATTTCACTCTTTTAATTCCTTATTGCATGAATTTAAGCTTTTTCTTTCCTTTTTTTGATATGGTTGGTGAAAGTTTATCAATTTTATTTACTCTTTCAAAGAACCAACTCTTTGATTCATTAATTCTTCATATTATTTTCTTAGTTTCCATTACCATAATTGCTTCTCTAATTTTTAAATTTCCTGCCTTCTTTGGCCTTTGGGTTTTACTTCTTTTGCTAGAAGCTTGAGGTACAGCATAAGATTGGTTACTTGTACTCATTCTCTTTTCCTGGTGTGAGAATTTACTGCCATCAATTTTCCTCTTAGGACTGCATTCATTGAGTCCCACAGGTTCTAGTAAGTTTTATCTGCATTTTTGTTTGATTATAAATATTGCTTAATTTCTTCTGTGACCCATTGGTCGTTCAGTAGGGTGTGATGCAATTTCTTTGTGTTTATGGAGTTTTTGTGATTTCCCTTGTCAATAATTTCCAATTTCATTGTCAGGTAATAGGCATGGGATAATTTTAGTTCTTTTGTATTTACTTAAGCGTGCTAGTAATTGGTCTACTTTGGAGACCATCCCATGTGCAGCTGAGAAAAATGTATATTCTAATGTTGTTGGATGAAACACTCTGTAAAGTGCTACCAAGTCCATTTCTTCACAAGATTGGTTTAGTTCTGTTATTTCTTTTCTCATTTTTTTGCCTAGTTGACTTATCTCTTTGTAACAAGGGGGTATTACAATCCCCCACTATAATTATATTATTGCTTCTTTGGTGTTTCATGTCTGTTAAAATTTGTCTTATATAGTTTGGTGCTCCTCTTTTGATGCATAGCTATTTATGATTGTTATCTCTTCCTCTTTCAATTTTCCCCTAACAAGTATGAACTGAGCTTTTTTATATCTCTTTTGATTACTCTTGGTTTCAACTTCACATTGTTTGTAAACAGGGTAGTTGCCCCTGCTTTTTCCTAGGTTCCTGTCACATGGAGTATTGTTTCCTATCCTTTGACTTTAAGTTTTAAGAATTTCCTTTTGAGTTAAATGTGTTTCTTGTGTAAAGCATATTACTGGATTTTGTTTCTTATCTACTCTCCCAGTCTGCTTCTTTTCACTGGTGAATTGAAGCCATTTGTATTGATGGTTATAACTGTATTGGCTTACCTAAGCCATGTTATTTTCCTGTTGTTGGTTCCCTACTTTTCCCCTTGGATTAATTGCTTCCTCTGCCTGGTGGTTCCTTTCTATTGTTGTTCTTGAAGTTACAGTCATTTTTGTTTCTTTCTAGAATATCTTTCATTATTCTTAATAGGGTTGGTGTGCTGGTCATGGATTCTTCAGCTGTTCTTTGTGGTGGAAGTATCTTATTTTGCCATTAATTTTTAAAAACAGTTTTAAAGTGTACATCAATCTGGGTTGGAAGTGGTTTTCTTTCAGGACCTGAAATACTTCACTCAAAGCTCTTCTTGACTTGATGGATTGTATTGAAAAATCTGTCATGATTCTGATGGGCTTTCCTTTATAGATGGTCTGTTTCTTTAACAGATTTTAATATTCGGTTCTTTTGCTGAATTTCTGGAATCTTGATTGTTATGTATCTGGGTGTAGTTTATTTTGGCTATGGCTCACTGGAGTTCTTTAGGCCTCATTTACCTGCATGTTACCTTCTTTATCCACACTTGGCAAATTTTCTGCTACTACTTCCGCTAATAGCCTTTTAATGTCATTTTTGTGGATGCCTTGCATTTCATTGACACCTCTCAGTCTTACATTGTTTTCCTTTGCATCATCTTGCAGCTGTTGAATGGCCATGTACTGCTTCCTGGTTATTTTTAAGACGTCTTTCCACTTATGATTGCTAGCTTCAATGCTCTCTTCAAGATTTGAAAGTCTATCTTCAGTTTAACTCAAGTGGTTTTTCCATCTTTCAGTGGAATTTTTAATTACCTGGACATCTGTTTGAATCTGTTTCATGCATTCTAATTCTTTCCTATATTGTTTATGTTTCCATCATTTCACCATGATCCTTTATTTTTTATCTATGTCTTCTTTAGATGTCCAGAGCAATTGTTTCATTATTGTTGTCATTTCATTACTGACCTGAGAGATTATTTCTGATCTGATTTCTTCCACAGCCTGATAGTGTTTCTTTACTTCAGTCACTATCATTTCAGAAATTTCCATTGTGTGGCTTCCAATTTCTATGTTGATGTCTCCTGGACTTGTTTTGGAGGGAGTGGAGGTCTGAGATTGCATTTTGATCCTCCAGTTGTCATTTTTGAAGTTCTCAAAGTTCATCAGGGCTCAGCTTCACTCCTCCGGGGGGCAGATAGGGTGCAGCTCACTGAGGCTCATAAAGCTGTCTCAGGCTCAGGATTGCTTGTGTTTTCAATTTTCTTTTTAAAATATACACTTCTGGGTGTGTAGTGAAAAACTTACTAGGTCTGTGTAGTGATGAAATTTATCAGACTTCAAAAATGTATTAGTATAATTCAAGAAACACCTTTCTAATCCATCTTATTAGACTAGAAACCCTTATAGAATTTTGAATGTTTTATTCTATTCTCTGTCAAAAATGAACCATGGCAGAACAGTGTGGGTTGGGAGGGGCAGAAATTAAAATGTTGAGGGGTGACATTATGGATCATGAAGAGGTAATTTGTTTCTTTAACAGAGCCAGTTTTTTAAAAAGTAGATCATATCACTATCAAGTCCACAGATTGCTTTTCATATTACTATCATTGCCTCAAATTAGATTTATATGGGAATTAGTTTAAAATAATGTTTGGATTTTGAAAGTAGCATAATATTCCCCATTCTTTTGGATGCATAAAACTAAAGTTTAGACACTCAAAGATTTTATATATAACAACCTTGGTATTTCTACTGTCCATCTGTATTCCAATTTGCTAATGATTTGTTAAAGGAACTTTATACTGTACAAGGTTTGGAGACTTATTCTCCCTCTTTAGTCTCCACTTACCAAGAAGCTTTGATTAAGTTTCAGTCCTGGTTTTTACCAAAACTACAATTCAGATATAATACCACTGCTGATTCCCCTAGCTGATTCTAAACTGGGCTTCTAGGGATCCAATATGTACCTGGTTTAGCTGCTTCAGCACATTTTATGTTCATTTCATTCATTCATCTATGTCATGTGAGATGAAAGAAGGAAGATAAATGTCACAAGGAATACCTTAGGCTACACAGTTCAATATAGCATGACTGTTTATTCAAAAAATAAAATCATATATAATACAACAGTATAAAACTGCATTGTAAAATAATTATTTATATTACCAAAAATGTTAAACATTGTAATTTTTAAACATTCATTTTGCTGATTTTGTAAAGGCTTTTGATAAATCTCTGTATCCTCCCTTTCATTAGGAAATACAAAGCAAAAAGTCATGGTCATTGATATGGAGTTGTATAGACCAATTATACATTCATAAAGCAATCAAAGAACAATGAAGTTCATGTTTCTAAGATACAAAAATCAGAAGTGTAGACAATGCTGATTAATAATGACTCTCTATTCTGTCAAAATCATAATACAAAATGATTTGGCATAGTCAAAGTCATCATACAAAATTACTTGACTTGCCAGACTAAGAAATACAGAATATGCAAAGGCATAGGGCAGATTAAAAGCATGGTATGCATACTTTAATACCTTGTTTACATAACAGAATGTGTGGTGGAGTAGGAGAAAAGAAAATTTAGAAAGAAAAAGTAATCAATACACCAGACATATTAAAACTAAAAATGAAAGTAAACCTTTTCAAAAATATCTACCCAAAATAGAAATACAAGCATCAGTTTTTTGTTTGTTATGGTATTTCAGATATTTCTGCATAAGATTTACAATTGCCTATTGGGTCTTTTTTTCCATCTTCATTAAATTCTGGGTTCCTCACAAGCAAAAATAAAAACAGTATATTCTTTTGTACCTGATTTTAATTGTTTAAACAACAGATAAAATCTCATTCTAATTTCTAAGGAATTGAAAGAGTGTGATTGTCCATTCTCAACCTAATTCCACAATCAAAGGCAGCTGGGGTTTATACAAGCTCCATTGAATTCAGACCCAGTCAGAGCAGTTTATTTTCCTTTTCTGCTTCTGACTGTGAAAGACCTAGTGCCAGGTTATCATTCCCAGAAAACAGCTATGCCAGCAAAATCTGAAGATAGAGACTATTTCCTTCCCTCTCTGAATTGTTAGTTGGTCTCCAGCACATTTTGAATGTAACCTTTTTAATCCCTGCATTTGCAATTAGAGATTAAAATTCCATTCCAAGAGCCATTCAGCAGATGGCATAGCATGAAAATACTGGAGGTATTTTAAAATTTTATTTATACCGAACACCAGATGAATTTGCCAGGCCGTTTCTCCCTAAGCTTATATGTTCTCTTGTGAAAATTGATTGTTTAAGATGTAGATTTCATTTGCTGGGAATGAGCATTTTATAGGATTTTAAAGATCAATTAATCTATCTCTTTTGTTCATCACAGCTGTTTTAAATACGATACTAAAACCTGTATTTAAAGAAATTGCTTCATAAAAAGATTAAGTCACCTGTCCAATGGTCTTGAAGTTAGGCTCAGAAAGGCCACTTGATAACGGAATGAACAGGCCACTGAAGCAATGCTCCTCTTAAATGGAAACCTCCTACATATCCAGCAATTTACAAGAAGGCAATTTGATTCTTAATTAAGATTTTTCTGCTTTGTAAAAATCTTTGCAAGCTTTAAATTTTTATTGACATTAGGCAGATTTAGGAAAGTGCACAGATCATAAATGTGTAGGTTGAAGAACTTAAAAAAAAAAAAAACATGTAACCACTTCACAAGTTAAGAAGCAGGAAAACTGCTAGTATTTCAGAAGGCCTCTCCTCTCCTTTACAAGTTATTTCCTCCCCTACAGTAACTACTCTTCCAGTCTATCCACAGAAGACTAGTTTGCACCTTACTGAAATGTCTACAAGTAGACTTGCTTCATGCTCAACATCGTGTTTGAGACTCACCTCTTCTGCTACATGTAAGGGCACCGAGTTCACTGTCATTGCAATACTTAAGTATGTTTTATAAACCTACCATAATTTGTCCACTTTCCTGTCCGTAGACTTTTGGGATATGTCTAGTTTGTTCCTTTTAAATAGTGCTTTTATGATCATTTTTATACTTATCATACTTTTATATTTTCATGAATGCATTCTACTATTCATTAGCACTTTTACCACTACTAGGACACTGCAAAATTTTAGCACCCTTTAATTCCACTTACTCTTCCTAATTCTTTTTATGTATATGCCATTTTTAGGGAGAATAAAATAGTTTTTAAAAATATTAAAAATGATACAGAATTTCAAAACAAGATGATAGGAAATCAACAAAAGTTGTTATATTGCATATTGTTGTCATCAAAGTACTTGTTCAGATGATCAGATATAGGTATGCAAATTGACCAAAAAAATTAAGCATTAACTGTTCCTTTCAATAAATCAATAGAAATTAGTAGTACAATTAGCAATCTTGTTTTCTTTATTTCCTTTCTTCCTTTTTTCTTTTTCTTTCTTTCTTTCTTTCTTTCTTTCTTTCTTTCTTTCTTTCTTTCTCTCATCCCATGTTTAATGCCATTGATTTTTACTCCAAGACATGCAATCTTGTGTGTATATATATATGTTTTCTTTACTTCCTTCTTTCTTTCTTTCTTTTCTTTCTCTCATCCCAGGTTTAATGCCACTTATTTTGACTCCAAGTATATCTGTGAATGTGTATGTGAATACATATGTAGATTTACTCACACAGTTACTTCTGATTGCTCTTTATTGCTTAATGAATTTTCATGGTTTTATTAGAAATCATTTTCCTTTAGCTAGAAGTCCAGGAACATTTCATTTTCCTATGAGCCTTCTGATGATACATTTTTTTTCTGAAAATGTCATCTTCTCCACTTTGGATTTTAGGGTGGGTGTCATTTATTTGACCACTTTAAGGATTGATTTTGTGTTCTGACTTCTGTCATCCATGCTGAGTACCCTTTCATCGCTTTCGTTGCCATCTCATCCTTTTCTACAAGACAGTTAACGCTTGATTCCTGGATGCTGTAGTTGGGTTCTATGCTCTCTGTATTTGACTCAGCCTTTATGATATTTCAGTAAAGTCTTGCCCTGAGACATGATATTCTGTCACAGCTAGAAATAGGAATTTACTATCATAGCATTTTGCAAAATCTCAAATTTTGAAAGTGTAAGATAGGCTAAGGGAACATTTTTTTTCGATTGAGATGAGGAAAAGCACAGTGACAATAAAGTCCTAGGAGCATTTATATGATCCAGTCTAACATACATGGAATCATTCATTATTAAACTCAAGTAACTATCTTAACGATGCTATCATTAAAAGCGTTGATATGTTTTTACTTTTGGAGGGCTAAGAGATTTTGTTTTGCATTCTCTTAATACTTTTTAGTAAGAAGGAAAGAAAAAAATGAGAAAAGCAGGAAAAAATGGAAATAAAGCTTTTGTAAATAAGGAGGGGAGAAGTGGTTGAAAGGAGGGTAAGGGAATGGGAAAAAATAATCAATGTATATGATGTATATATTCCCTATAATGAATGGCATCGTTATGTGTACCTAGTATGTACCAATAAACTTAACTAATAGAAAGGTTTTTGTGGAGATTTCTGTTGAAAGGAGCCTTTGAATAGTAAACAATAATCACTTCTTGGCCTCTGGCTGAGATCAAGTGAATAGTGGACATATTGAGGGGGAAAAGCAAGGAAGCATTTTTTGGGTACTTTTTGCAGAATTTCTTTGGATGCTTAAAGTTTCATTTTCTTATGCTTTTACTTTTGGGACCTCCTTTTAATTTTAACTATATATATTATATACATATGTGTGTGTGTGTGTATGTGTTGTATATCACATTTATATGTATATATACACCCATATATATAGACATATATCTGTATTGAGATATTATGTATGTATGTATACATACATATATATTAAAATCATTCAAATAAAGGATGAGGTTCATGTATTTTCCTTTCGTAAATCACATATAACAGCAATACAAATACCTGCATGTGATTCAAGATAAAAAGCATATTTTTTAAAAAGTATGAGGATATGATTTGATATGAAAAGTATATTTTTAAAAGGACGCACATGATTCTCTTATAAGCTATTCATATATAAGCAATACTTGCATTTATTGTAAATCCAAATTAATAAAGTGGTTTCACACCTTATAAAATTTCCTATTCTCCTCAAATATTATATCTTGTATACAGAACAACAAATCTCATAGAACAGTCTATGTTTTAATCCCTTTACAGAAAAGAAAAGTATTGTTCATTCTTAAAAGCTCTGGCTGGTTTCAAAGCCTAAACTCTGCTGCTGTGTAACACCTTGCATGCATTCCTGAAATTGCGTCCCAATTTTCTCACCTTAAAATTTGAATAAAAAGTATCTTGATGTGTTGCATGGTCTTCACATGAACTCATTATAAGAAACACCCAGATAAACACCCAGTTACTAAGAATCAGGGAAGATCTGAGGGAAAGAGATTTACTGTAGTTCATGAAAATTAAGGCTAAAAAACTATAGATCTACTTTCTATCCCACTAAAAACACTTAGGGGCACAGCACAGTTAATAGCAGACATGATAAGTTCTATTATGGAAAAGACTATGTCTTCTCATTCAGCATGTTACTTGTTTGTCCATGTCCAACAGTTACTAGTCACTATATTTACCAGCAAACATTACCTGTATGTGAGTATATACGGGAAAAATAAGTATAAATGGGAAAAATATAAGCATATGTGAGAAAAATACTTTTAGCATTTTATATATTTCAAAATACTTCTCACACCTTTAACCTCACAATAAATTCTAGAATGTTTTAATGTGAAGGAAAAATCTGCCTAAATGAAGTGACAACCCTGACCAAAAGACAGAGTGAAGAGTGTACAAAATACAACTTCCAACTCCTAGTCCAGTGATTTTTGTACCACAGTCTCATTGCCTTCTGGGAGCCTTTACACAATTTGTCATGTTCAGAAGGGCTGTGAAGGAAAATTTAGGCAGAAGATTGGAATTTAGAAACAGGGAAGATCAGGAGAGTGAAAGATTTACTGCCTTCTTTAAAAGGATGAAATAGCTATTGTTAGAAAATCCCCAAGCCTAAATTCTAAATGCAACTCTAGTCAATAAGTTCTGGCACTATTTATCAATTAAAATATAACCTCTTCACCTGTGTAAGGTGCTGAGGTGTTCAGCTTCATATTGAATGCAGTCAGGCTAGGGCTGGGTGTATAGATCAGCAGCATACTGCAAGGTCCTGAGTTTGATTCCCAGTACCAAATAAAAAGGGACATCAATGCAGTCAGGTTGAGTGTTGTGTCCATATATCTAAATAAACCTTACAGTATTGATTACTGTGCTCATGAAGCACATGACTGATTTGGCTGCAGATGTATATGTAGCACATATATGATCAAAACCCACATGAATGTTTAAATTTGTAAAAATTTTATTACACACTTCTCACTCTTCTTATGACTCTCTAAAGCAGTTCTGAAAGTCTACTTTTATGTATCTTTAGTTATGCTGTTATCCTGCCTCAGCGTCCTAAGTTGATTCACAATGTTTGCCTTTCATGGACATTTTCACACTGAGAAAGAGCCAGAAGGTGCATGGTGCCAGATCTGATGAATGAGGTAGATAAGGTGACACCATATGTTTTTATCTGACAGAAGCAGTTGTAAACATTTTGAAAGAACTCAAGATACTGAGGGAGCCATAAAGAAACACACAAAAGACCCTCACCTTGTGCATGTATGATGTAATACACACACACACACACACACACACACATGCATATATATATACTGTATCATAAGGAAATGCTGCAGTAGCTTTTACCTCAGAGAGGTTTCACAGCAAGTATCTTGCACATTCAGCTAGGGCAAGAGATCAATTGAAGGAATCCAGTGATTAGAGCCAGGAATTCACAAACTATCATGATCTTTTGATCCAGAAAATCCTTTTATCCTTCTGTCTTCTCTGTTTTGAAAACTCAGATTTGATTAAAAGTTACCCTTTGACAGGTGTTACTATCGGTTGGACGTCCGTATGAGAAACATGTAGCTTGGGAAGGCATTTGGGTCAGGCAAGGGGAGCATAACGTCTTATCAGAGACTAACTCGAAGTGGTAGTGTCCTGCAAATGCAGGTGAGCAGAGGAGCCTTTCCCGAGTTCCACTGGCCTTTGTACTCTGTCTTGTACTCCACTGTCATTTGAAAAGCCAACACGGAAGCAAAAATTTTCCAGTGATGCTGACTTCATCATGTTTCCCTAAAACCAGTGCCACAGAAAAAAATATCACACTGTCTCTCCCCAGAGATGGCTTTGTAGCTGGGGAATAAACAGGCAGAGCCAAGGGGATGGGTTTTAAAGCAAAGAGGTACCTTTTTCTGTTCAAAGTTTCTTAGGCTAAAAATGTAACCTAAACAAGCACATACGCATACCTCTACCATTTCATGCATAAAACTTCTGTCAAAATGATCTTAATCTCCACGAAGTTTTTTCCAGGCTCACCTAAGTTTTAGGTATCAATTCACGTGATGGATTTAAAACCAAGTGCAGAACCAGATTTATGGTCTTGAGGACAAGGCTCTGTGCATAAACGATCAGCCCTGTTGGCCAACTGGCAGCTCTCTTTGTTTGCACACTCTTGCAATTACTTCCAGGTCATTAGGCCCATTTTAAGTAGATATGTTATCGTCATTAAGAAATGTAGTGTAATGACATTCAGTGATTTCATGATTACTGCAATAAAAATGTGCGTGCATGGGGTGGGGGTGGGGGGTGATGGCCAAAAAGGAAAACTAACTGGCAATGAGTTTGAACTAAACTTTAGGGAGAAAAAAGTAGAGAAGAAAACTGACATTTACATGCATTTTAAGTGGATTTGTTTTACTCAACAAAAATATAGAGACTTTTCTGAGTGCTAGAGGATAGAGTTTTGGATAAGACAGGTCCTAAAATTTACAGAATTTATTTTTAAACAGAATAAAATGGACAAGCCGTGGGTGGTGCTGCACACCTGTAATCTTAGCACTATGGAGGCTGAGGCAGAAAGATTGTCATGAGTTCAAGACCAGCCTGGGCTACATAGCAAGACCCAGTCCCCAAAACAAACAAATGAACAAAGAATAAAATATACAAATAGATACACCAAAAACTTTAATGTTACCAAGAAAATAAAACTAAATTATGAGATACAAAATGATCATGGATCTAATAGTATAATTCTTTCTGAGGTATTTAAACTTAGAACCTAAAGAACATAAAGTATTGAGTTCCTCAAGTAAAATATGGCACAATGGTTCCAAAGGCTGTGCATCAGGAACGAACTGCATGTTTTATGATAGCCAAGGAAACTAGAAAGCAGTGACCTAGAGAAAAGCGCTGGTGAAGGAGGCAGAGACTATGCCATGTAAAGTCTAATAGACCCACACAATTGTATTAAATGTGCACTGAAAGCCTACTTTGTGCCAGGGACTGCTCTAGACTTTGGACATATATCAGTAAGAAAAGGAGAGGGTGGAGTCAGTTAAATTTCCCTCTCTTCAGGGAGATCACGTTCTAGTTGTTTGTCTACAAATCTTAGCGATGGAGAAATGGGATAAGGATGTTTTTCCATTTATTGAAATCCTCTTCGATCTCTTTTTTCAGAGTACTGTAGTTTTCACTGAATAAATCTTTCACATTCTTTGTTAGATTGATTCCTAAGTATTTCAGTTTCTTGGATGCTATTGTAAAAGGTATGATTTCCTCAATTTCTCTCTCAGTCTGTTTGTTGTTCGTGTATAGGAATGCTATTGATTTTTGGGTGTTGACTTTGTATCCAGCTACTCTGCTGAATTTGTCAATTAATTCCAGAAGTTTTCTTGTAGAGTTTTTGGGGTCCTCCATGTATAGTATCATGTCATCTGCAAATAGTGATAGTTTAACTTCTTCTGAGAGTGGGAATATAAACTAAGAGACATGAAGAAAATCTGTTCAAAAGTAAAGAACAGATGGGATGAGGGAAAGGAGAAAAGAAAGAGGCAAAAATGTATGTATGTTTGTACGTATATACATATGTGCAGGATGGCTAACATGGTTCTACTATTGTCTTATGTCACTTAATGGTAAGGAATAATTGATGACTGGTTGTTTGATCAGTCTTGTATGTCTATGTGTGTTTTCCTGAGCACACACTTTGAAGTTATCAATATGCAATGCAACAACTATTGTTGGTTTCCTGTTGCTTTGTCTATAATTCAATTCTGATTATACTGTTATTGTGCTACTTTGTGTCTCTTTGTTAATGCTTTCTGCTTTTTGTTTGTTTGTTTTTGTTTTGTTGTTGTTGTTGATATGGTTCTTTTTTCTTTCACACTTTAAAAAGAAAAATTATACAAAAAAAAGGAAGGAAAGGTTAATTATCTATGTATGTAAGTAAGTATGTATGTACTATACATAGATATGTTAGCATATCTAACATAGTTGTACTACGGACTTAGGTCACTTTATTGAGAGGAATAGTTGATGACTATTTGTTTGATCAGTTTTGCATGTCTATATCTGTTTTCCTGAGCATACACTTCGAAGTTATCAGTATGTAATACAACAACCACTGTTGATTCCCTGTCACCTTGTCTCTAACTCGGTTATGATTGTACTATTCTTATGCTACTTTGTGTCTGTTTGTTAATATGTTTTTGTTTCTTTACTTTTAAAATAAAAGTGAATTTAAAAAAAAAAAAGAAATGGGATAAGGAAATAACTGATATAGAGACTGAGTGAGAAACGCACTAGATTCTATTTAGAGTTGCGTGGTATGTGAAGGACAGCTGCAAACTGAGCCTGGGCTGCCTTGGTGACTTGACCGAGGTGATGCAGGTGATGCCATGAGACTTCTGAAGATAAAATGTAAAAGTCCCTGCAGCATCTGCCCAGGTCTCTTAGACTCCTGGTCTCAGGTCTCCCTGAGAGCAGCATGCTGGACCTGTCATGTGCAGATAATGCCTGTGGTGGGCAGCCTCTAAGTTGGCTCCCAAGACCTCCACTTCTGCATTCAAACCCTGAATATTCCCCTGTCCTTAAGCACAGGCTGGAGCTGGTGCCTTGCTTCTTTCACTGTATAGGGACGTCACTCTCAACATTAGCTTTCAAAACAATGATGTCCTCTGGATAGCTTGACCTCTCTTATTTTCTCCCTGCCAGATCCCTGCCTCCAAGAAAGGCAAGCAGCCACGCTGTGGATAAAACTATAGACAGGCTCATGGAGCAAAGAATGAGTGTCTATAAGCAGCAACCAGTAAGGATTTAAATCCTGCCAGCAGTCTCATGAGGGAGAGTGAAAATCGATCCTTCCCAAGCTCAGACACAAAATTACAACGGCTGCAAAAATCTTCCTGCACCCTGAGCAAGACCCTGAGCCAGAACACTAGCTCAGTGTCAGGGATTCTTCACCCACAAACTGTGACATAGCTTTTGTTATTTAATCCACTAATTTGGAGGTAGTTTATATAATAACATAAAACTCACATACTGGAAGACAATTTCTTTTGTCCGTACCAAAGTCCCAGGCAAGAGAATGAAGCCTGCTACCTATGGATCTGGAATGCTCGCCAAAAGCCATGTGTTTAAGAACCTGTCCCCAGCTCAGCACTACAAGGAGGTGTTCTCAGTGTTTAAAGCTAAGCGTTAGTAGATGGTTTCACATCACTAGGAACGTGCACAGTAGGGGATTGTGAGACCCTGGCCTCATTGTCTTCTTCTCGCTCTTATCATGAGATAAGCCCCTCTGCTCTATCACACACTCCCCACCACAATGTCCTACCTCACCACAAGCCCCACAGCAACAGAGCCAGTCAATCATGAACTGAAGGAGCGAGCCATAAGGAACCTTGTCTATACGTTACGCCAGTTATTTGTTACAGTAAGAATAAGGTGACTAACACAATGCCCATTAGCCAACTGAATACCACTTGCGATGGCAGATGCAGCTAGCCCAGCCCTGCTCAATTCATGAATCACCAAATATTGTCATCTAAAATAAGTTGGTTATTATTTTAGGCTATTATGCTTGGGAGTCGGGTAGTTTGATAAGCAGCAATAGAAAAGTGGAAGTTTGTCGGGAACACATCTTGGATAAGGTAACAGGAAGAAGTAATGGAATGAGTCAAGTCAGTATCAGGCAGAGGGAACAGGGATGTTAGCCATGTTCAAGGAATATCGAGTGAGCCGGTGGCTGAAATGAGATAAGCAAAGGGTATAGTGGTAGGAGATGAGCTCAACTGATAACAGACTGTGCAGATCACTGCAAACACCAGTGTGTGTTCATCAGCCTTCCCATTGCCAAGACATGCTGTCCAACATGCACAATTTAGAGGAGGAGAGGCTTAATTTGGCTCATGATTTCAGGGGCGTCAGTCCATGGTTAGTTGGTTCCAGGGCAGAAACAGTAAGGTAGAAGAACGTGGTAATGCAGAGCTATCTAATTCATGGCAACTTGGGAGCAGAACACAGCAAAGGTGTCAGAGAAGAAAGGACAATACTTATCACCCAAAGTCACATCTCCATGTCCCATCCAGACCACACAGATATATGTTTCTCTAATCTCCTGGGCAGATACCAGACTAATAATGTTGACAGTTAATCCTTACCTTCACACACTGTGTGTGACTTGCAAAGTTTTGAGCAGTGATTCAAAGTTTTTACTGGTATATTCAGTAATGAAGTCTCCGTTTCTTAGTCCTACTCCCTTCACCTATAATAACAATATACAAGTGATGAGAGCCATGTACCTTTAATAGACACCCTCCCACCACCAGTCCCTTAGAAACATGCCCTAAGACAGTATCCTGTGGAGTGTGTGCAGCCTGAACCATCGCCTCTCCCCACTTCTCTCCTCTGCCTGGCCATCTTTGCAGTTCAAAACTGGAACTTTCATTTTCAAGGTGTTTACATTAACTTGAAGTTGTTAACCTAGTTGTGTTGCAGAATTTTTCAGACAGTGCCAGAGGCTATAAATAAATAACAGTTATTTCAGGTCTTCCTGGCAAGCAAATGCTGCATTCTGCTGAGACCCTGGAGACCATGACTGCCACAGTGCTGAACATCTCAAACAGCTAAAAGCAGGTATTCTTAAGGAATACTAAGCAGACATGCTCCATGCGACAGCTATGTCTACTACCAACATACATCTTCTGGTTGCCACAGAGACTAATAACTAGACCTTTCTGTCATACCCACTTGGAACACACAGCAGTGAACTGGGGCCCAATTATTCAATATTACTGGCCATATTTCTCATCTCCTCAAACTTCAGCAGCTAAGAAATTACCAAAACCTAACCTTTCAATGTTTTTTAATTGAATTTATGTATCATCTAGAGCAGTGAGTCTTAAAGTGTTAAACTAAGATCTATATTTAACATCTAATTAATTACCGAAATATAGTTACAAGAACTTAGGTGATATAAGATATCCCTAGATGTAATTAGAATTTATGAGAATTTAAATGAGGTAATACACTTAAATACTTAAAAAAATATCGAATCTATGATAAGTCACTAAGTAATAGTTCATCATCATTTTAAAATATTACCAATACTGTTCTCTTCCCTGCATAATGATAATAATACTTTGAGCTGAATTTTCTTAGAGAAAGTACCATGGTATTGTAATAAATTTGTTAGCATTATAAATTAATGTGCAATTGATTATCCATTAAAGAACTGCACATACTTGAAACACAGTACATATTTGAGAAAGACAAATTGTTTATTGATTTTGTGATTGATTTTGATTGATTTTGTGGTTGCCACAGAGTTTAGAAGATTCTGGTCCAGAGTTCACAGCACATTTATCTCCATCTTTTTTTGTTGTTGTTATTCACATTTCTAATATTTTACAGTGAAAATTATTTGCTCAGAATGATGATACATTGTTCAGGAAGAGTTTCACTTACCAAAGTCTCTAATTAAAATTTGCAATAGTAAATTTTAAGAGAAAGATGTAAGAAATATGAATTTGAAACCTTACAAACTAAACTGAAATGAGTACTTCTGAGGTTAAATTGAATACCCAGCTAACAGGAATTACTTTTCCCTACCTAATTTAGCTAGTTAGGCTCTTAAAACAATGTCGTTTCATTGCAGGACTTCAGTATACAAACTGGTAGCCCATTGCTTGTGCATGTACTATCTGATTTCATGCAACTTCATCTTTTGAAAAAATGTCCCCTAAAGTACAGAAGATAATTGCAGAACCATGGGGTCAATTTTCTCTCTGGTGGATTTCTAGTCTCCTTATAGTTTCACTGAAAAATCATATCAGTCTCCTTTGATCAAACTGTTCATTCACAATTAGTTGTTCATTCACAAATTAATTTCAAATAAAAAATAAATACTATTCACTAAGCTCTCATGTGGGCAGGAAAGTAGAAGAGATAAAGCATGAAAATGTCATCTGACTTATTTTCATAAGTTGAGAATAAAATTATATGACTATAAATTTTAATTAAGACAAAAGTCTTAATGAGTTACCAGATAACAGTCCCCTTCATCTAGTTTAATGACATTGTTTTATTTTTTACTTAACTACAATTGCCTACTAGTGGGAAGATTAAAAATACCCTCTGATGAACTATTGCAGAAGATCACAAAGGATTAAAACACAGTATTTTAGGAAAAGGGATTAAATCAATATAGTTTTAGTGTGGAAACTGCTTATAATATCAATAAATCTATTCATTTTTAAGAATATCCCCTTCCTTTTTACATTTGCCTTTGTTAAGAATATAAGATTCCTTATAGACTGGTAAAATGTAAAATTAAATGATACCATGACATCTAATTACTAAGAATAATTGTTTTAGGACAAAGGGGACATATTGCTATGCTTTATTACTGAATCTGGATCAAAGAGTTGAATTTTTCTCCCCAAGTCGCTGTCCCACCCACTCTGGGATGCCCACACAAAAGCATCCCAGCCTTTGTTCTCGTGATTGTCTTAGAATTCATCCATCCCTGGCTGCTACTTGTAGGCTGAGGTGGGTCTGTGAATGCTTCACCAAGGTCCCTACTCTGGAGACCCTTGCCAGTATGAGTTAATTATCTCTCCTCTCACCTCCCATTACCACTCACTCAATTAAATACAAATTTGAATGAAAAAAGCAGTTTTCTTCCCACACAAATGTTTGTTTTTAGCCCTAATGCACTTTTCAAATAACTGGTTGCCATAGTGGCAGGCACTTTGAACAAAGTGTCTCAGAGTGAATAAAGATCATTAAAAATTACTAATTAGCTCCCAGATAGGAAGCTGCTATTTTCATTCTCAGAAGAGAAACAAAGTCCTCCTTGCAGACTTCATGTACATGACTATAAAATGGTACAGAGATCATGATTTTTTAAAGAAAGTTTTTTGAATCACATTTTCTATACAATGAGATGAGGTTTCAATGTCACAAGCATATTAAAAACTACAAAAGTTCCTGAAACCCCTTGGTTACCTGAGCATCTATCAGAAGCGTCTTTCTAGAATATCTATCCAGTATCTGACTTTTCACGGGTCAGTTGTTTTTGCTGTGTATGAAAAGACTATACTCATTGGTGCATTGGCCATAATTAAATTCTGCTATTTCCCTCACCAATTCAAAGCTCATGGTTATATTTCCAGAGAAATGCTTCTAAGCACAAGGTCACAAAGACACCACCAATTTCAGTTTAACCTCCCTCTTCAATTGACTACTTAAACTGACAACTTTAATTGTCTACTAGTGGACACATTAGTGCATTAAAATGTCTAGCTATATTGTTCTGAACCAAAGGATAATCTGACTTCAGTAATCAAGTCTGATTTAGAGGCTAATTGCATCTCATCCTTTAACCTTTCAAATGAGTTGCCTTTATAATTTAGCAGATTTCTCTGCACATTTTTGTGAAACGAAGGACCGCACAGGGATAAAAATAAAAAGAACAAATTATTCTGTGTGACTGAAAAATGACAAATGACCCCAAGTCTCTCATTTCAAAGGGATTATGAAATCTATGTTCACAGTGTGGACTTGTGGGATTTACAATTTGTTCACTGCCCATTGCTCTCATTTGCATGAGAAAAGGAAGAAAATGAAAATTTGTTTCATTTTAAGTACCTGAACTTCAATTCCAGAAAGGAGGCTTTATGGGTAATATGTCCTTTCTTCTTGATCTTTTCCTTTCCTTTCTCTTCACTTCTTTCTCTCCTTCCAGAAGACATAAGTTGTAGATTTGTATTTGATTTTAGAAAATTCTTACTTTTGATCCTAACTCCATCTAAAAAAGTCAAATAACTCACAGCATGTGCCATCTTTCCCACAACATTGTTTGGGTTTTTAATTATAAAGATCATTTTGTGTAACCAACTAGTAGCAGAGCCTTGCATATGTGTAATAGAAGGGTCATATATTTGTTGATGTATAATTTGCTGTATTTATGGGAACCTGAAAAGAAGTGAAATAAGTTACATATCATTAATATAAACCAGTCACCCTCCTCAAAGAGATCATAACCATGTACCCTATCCAGTTTAAGGAAGAGATGAAAGTGTGTCCTTGGAGAGAGAGATGAAATCATATTTAAATATCAGATGTTACTAGTTGTTCAAATTTCTCTACCACTTGTCTGCTCTGCTTTACAAATTAAAAATAATTCACAACTTGTGTGTTTTTCTTGTGATTCTTAGATTGACTAAATTGTAGAATCCGTCATTAATTCTGATCATTGAATAATATCAATCAGAATAACTGAATAATATCAGAAAATAATTGAATATCAATCAGATCAATTGAATAATATCAATCAGAAAATAATTCAGTGCAGATATGCTTATTTATGTCTATTTGGTTGAACCAATGAATTGAATATGCAATTTGAATTTATGTAAGTATGCCTTTTGAATGAATGAAGAGAATTCACTTTTTTCAATCAGAAATGTTCCATATAAAGTTTAAGAAAACTTTAAGGGGAGAGAGAAATGGAAAGTTACTGGTTAACAGATATAATTTCTGTCACAAAAAATTAATGAGTTCTAGATATCCTGCACAACATTGTGCATAGAGTCAATAATGCTATACTTAAAATTTTAAGAGTCTAGATCTCATGTCAGGAGTTGTTTACTGAAATAACAATAAATTTGGAAAAGTCTCTATTCCATGGATGATAAAGAAATCACTGGGGTTGAAGAAAACATTTGAATAATCAACTATAGGAACTGCTAAATTTTAATGATAATCAGCTGTCCTGTCCAAGTGAAGATGCTGTCCTGTTTCACCTCCAGTGAGCAGACTGCACTTACACTAATGGTTTCATACAGCCTTTCTGGGACTCCCAGAGGTTCTAATTCAGGAGGTCAGCTATACAGCCTCCAAATCTGCCTTTTTAAGCAGCACTTCAAAGATTAATAAGCAGAGTTTTACAGATCACACTTGTATAAACCTGGGATGAGATGCCTCCTCCACTCCAAATGCCGAGGATGAGCTTCATGAATGCATTTGTATTAATACCTCTCATGGTTTCTGCAAACCATGCTCATGGGAAACACTGGTTTGGGTAATCTTGGAAGCATAAAGCAGTGAATACTTAAGGGGTCAATTCTGGGAATAAAATCCAGACTCTGGCTCTATTTAAAGCCAACAACTTGTTGCCATAGTGACCATCCCGGTTGTCAAAGTGCTTCACATGGCAAGTAAATCTCATGGAGAATCACTAATATGTCAATAGGAGATGTTCTAAATTTATAAAGAGCAGTGATTTGTGGGGAAGCTAGCTCAGCAAAGGAAGAAATAAAGAGGAAAGAAATTATTCTTGGGTCTGCCATATCCCAGAGACTGTATTTTTTTAACTTTTCATAAATATGTGGTCTGAATGGCAATGCTAGGATGTTTGCCCTTCATTTGGCTCCTCTCAGTGCGGTGCTGCTAACTTTAATTAGAACAACAAAATTCCAAGAGTCACTGCAATTAAAAACATATTAATGAAGTGTTAAGAGACAAAGACATGGATAAAACATAACCAGGTGATAAGACATTTCAAAATCACAATTCTCTTCCTCTTTCTTTTGTTAGAATGAGAAACTTTTTTTTACTTGCAAATCTTTAAAATGCATTCATGACACCTTGGTACTCTTGAACTATTCTTCTCTTCCATCTAAGGGCCAATGATAATAATTCTGAAGTATCAAAGTCATCCTCCCAGACAATAATTTCTTGGGTAACTAACCCTGTATATTTTAAGATTTCTTAGAACATTTTAAAAAATCTCCTTTCCTTAATCCCACCTGCCTCTAGCAAAAAGCCTAGCAAAAGCCTAGTAGTCTTTCATAGCACGGGTGATTAAGAAACCACTGGAATATGAAGGAAAGATTTAAATAATGCAAACTTTAATACCAGAAAGTTGTCAAATCCCTCACTGATCACTTTGCATTGGTATCCGTCTTTCTTTCTGTGTACAAACTTTAACAACACACATAACAGCAAGCTAACAATTTTTTTTTAAATTTGCTTTAAGCAAAATGAATACCCATATCTTGATGGTTGTGTTGGACTGTTTAATTTACATCTTTTGTCCTTTAAAAGGTATGACATTTCTCTCCTTGTTAAAAATATAATAGTACCATTAAAAAGAAATTCCAAATCATAAATGCTGTCTAGAGTCCAAAACTCAGGTTATAGCCTTGCAATCCAAGAAAATGATTCCACAGTAAAAGAACAATCTGAATAATTTCATGACTTTTTCCGGTAATAGCTGAAGGATTCTGACATTAGACCCCATGTTAGGCAACAGAGAGAAATCTCAAACAGCAAAAGTCCAAAACGCTGCACTCTGTACTGTGGAATCATCTTTGTACCAGTTTTAGATATGTCTAGGAAAGTCACTATTTAGCAAAATAATTTCACAAATCCCTCTGTTGCCCATGAAAGGAATAGATAGATCTTGGACAAGTAGAAGGATATAATCTGTCAAGGGATGTCTGTGAGGCAGAAAACATGTATCAATACACGAAAGTGCGAGGTATCCTCATGGCATTTAAGGGTAAAGGGGCCATGGGGACAATCAGGAAATGAGAGTAAACAAGGCTCTCCAGTCTACATTTGAAATAGAACTGTACCTCCGTCACCAACCCATTAGCATTTTCCCAGTGCCTACCATTCTCCTTTCCAACTGCCTGGCATGGTAACAGGCACAGATCCACATGAGAGTATTGTGTGGCATGCTGAAGGGAAGTCCGTGCCAGGACTAAAAGCAAACTGCAGCCCACCTAACACACCCAAAACCAGTTCGAATGGGAAGCTCCAAATCAGGAAATACTACGCCCTGATTAAGAAACAGACCTCTCAGAACAAAAGCGTCTCAGCTCAAATCCCGAATAGCTAGCTATGGAAGCTTGGAGAAGTTTCTTCCAGCAAGCTTCTGTTTCTGTGTCTGTAAAAGGGACACAGTAATGCTCAGTCATCCAATTTGTGAGGATGGAGCAGAGGAAGGCAGTGAGTAAAAAAATATTTATGTAACAGCTCACCAGGTACTATCCTCTCATATTGCAATTATTGGGCACAATGAAGAGTAGAGAAGAAATAATAACAGAAATAACTGTCCTACACCGAACTCACACTAAGAGCTGTTTAACCTTCATAACCGTCCCTGTAATGGACACTATTACTCTCCTTTCAGAGACGAGGAAACAATAGCATGGACAAGTAATTCCATAAGGCTGCACAGCTAATAGATGACAGTCATCTGAAACATGCCAAAAATTGTCATTGCAAGTAGACCTTCTATTTATTCTAGTCCATAGAATAAAACTGTTCTCTCCTGACAAATGAAAAATAATAGTGCCTTCTCGGCTTCACTTAGGAGAAATCAGGCTCCTTCTAAACCTGTCTGAAACCTCTTTCTTCCCATTTATGTTTTCTGCCTCAGCTCCCTGCTGGTCCCTCTGTAGTGCTTTTTTTTTTTTTTTTCATTTTTTCCCGTACTTATTTCACTCAAATCACACATATCAAATCACAAATCTCTCCTCGGCCTTGTATTTTCAGATTTGGACATAAAGTCAATGTTCCCCTTAGTTTCTACCTTTGATTTTGTACACTAATCCCTATCCCCAGTACTTCACTAGATCTTTTTTCTTTTAAGTGACATTATGTCCTTTTCAGGTGTGCTTGCCAAAATTATACCTGGTATTTTGGAATGAACTAGAGAAGAGACAGAATAAAAATATTTGAATGGTTTTTTTTTTATTTTTTAGCATGATAAAAATTTACATAGCCTTTAATATCATAGGGCACATCGTGATGCTCTAAGAGAAGATGATACAACAGTTCCCAAAAACACTTTTTGATCGCAGAAGAGTAGATAATGTATCCTAAGTAGTTTGTCTTGGAACACAGTTACACAAACATATTTTTAAAACTATAGAGATAAAAGAAGCATTATTTAGGTGACACAGAAAAGCTTAATCATAATATCCATCACAGGGATTGCTGAAATCGGAAGTTGGGAATGGTGAGAAAAGCCCGGCAAAAAGATTCAACCTCTATGTTATATAAAGTGAAAGTTCATTTCCATGGAGTATACCAAATTACTATGCAGTTGCTTAAAAGATATTTGAGTTTGGCTAAAGAACAATATTCACATTAAAGATGTGTTTCACTTAGCATGACAGACAGCCTGACCTATCACTATTGCTTTTCATAAAGAAAACAGAAGGAAGGCAAAACGTTTGACTTTCTGATATCATTGATTTTCTATTTTGCACAAGTAATTTTTCTAAATTAAATGGATAACCCAAAAAATTGGTTGTATGCTCAACTTTATTTAACAAGGCCAAGGTCCAAATTAATTTTTTCAAATGTCTAAATGAAAACTAGCTATTGTTTTCTGAAAACAGACCAAACAGACACGCATGCCAGAGAATGCTCAAAGCTGTCATCTTTAGCATGGCTTGATGATTCAGAAAAAGAAGTATGCAAGAAAGTTTTATTATTTAAAGATGAGAAACCTCTACAACACTTCTAAATTGTTTTTCTGAGGGATGGTGTGGAGGCAGAAGTGTGGTGCAGGAAAGGACAGAGGGGAGGTGCTCCTACTGGCTTTCCATGGTGTTTGAAATTTGAACAGTTGTGTAAGTTCCTGTCCAAAAAAAGTAATTCTTTCAAGTGGATCCTGTCTTTGCCATTTAGTGTTCATTTGCTAAAATATACAGAAAGTGTCATTTAACCAGAAGATGATATGACCACGAAATGCGGCTAACGCTGTGGTACAGGTCCCACTTAAAGACGGGTGACTAATGAAATAGCCACCCTCTACTTAACAAATAAGGTAATGAGATTAAAACTAATTCATGAAGACAGTCTGGGTGTTTAATTAGGAAAATTTGTAAATATCAATCACTTTTTAAATGATTTTCTTCTTTCAACATTAAAATATAGATTTTTTTCCTGGAATATACTATCTGTGCTATTGAACAGACAAGTTTTTCCTGATAAATGCTTCATAAACTGTTTAATCAGAGACCTGTACTTTTTTCAATTCTTTTGTACAATAGTCATTTCATACTATACAACTGCACAAAGAAAAAATGAAGGAAGGGAGAAATTAAAACAAATAACTGGAAAAATTCTTATCCAGAGCTTTTACAAACTAAGGCATTTTAAAACCATCTTGAACTTCTGCAACATTGCTTTTCCATTCTTAGGATGCTTTTATTTAATTACACAAGAATAATCTCAGAAGTTAGTGTGGTGGTTTCAATTTGTCTGATAGAAAAAGCTAGAGAATTACCCTTCATAATACTTAATTAAACATTTCTATCAATTACACTGAATAAATATGCAGTCAGAACTACTGCTGGTTCATTTGGCGTTTACAAAGATGGCATATATTAAAGCCCCAGTTTGGCTTTGCAGCACATTAGATTCGGTTAGCAAACATAGCAATTGTTTTTCCTAAGAAAGTTGTTCCTTTTAATTAAAGCATTTTCTCTTCTCTTAGCACTTTACAATGTGTGATGCAAAATAAACATGAAATAATTACTGCATATTCTCCCTTAGCTTTCTCAGACCAGATTCAAGAATAATTTGATTCTGAATAATTTCTTATGGGGGTGGGAGGAAAAACAACACCACTGGCAATTTTAGTAATCAGAAAACTTATTTTATCAGTGAACCATACCACTTTTTCGAGACTATGATGTAGAATCTTATATTTCTTTTTCCTCAGTAACTGATAACATATCCATACACATGAGATGTACATTGAAAAATAGTCATTTGAGAAAAGTTAGGACTTCAACTAATGAAGATCAGGTAGAGATAAAGAGTTTGTGTCTTCAGCCTAAGCCAATCGGTCAGGATTGTGTGTACTTTCTCTAAAATACTGAAATTAAATTAGAAGTTTGAATTGTGTCTCAATTCACTGTTTTATTAATCTCTCATCATAATGCGGATTAATCTATCCCCCGATTACAATTCGCAACTGTTTCTACCCCCCCACCCACCTCTCCTCTCTATCCCCTCTCACTCTCTCCCTCTCTGTGTCTCTACAGTTTCCTGCTATGGATCCACTTTGCAAAACTGAGCATTATGTGGAAGTGTTCATTTAGTATGCCTGAGCCATCAGAAAAGCATGGTTTTGCTAGTTTCTTTTCAAGCCAATATTCATCAAGAGTTTAGATGCTCTGGAGTAAATTTCTCCTATAGAATCATTTCCATGGGAAACTAAGTATAGTATTGTCAGAGTCTACATTCACCCAGGTAACTGAGTATTTAACCAAAACTATTTTTTTAATTCAGCAAAACTGCCTTATGGCCCTATTCAAAGTCAAATAAAGGTCTACTTTTTAATCACGTATGTAAAATTCACTGATATTTTTTATCTGCAGTTGAAAGAACTTTGCCCAAAAACGTGGGGGGGGGGCATGTGAAAGTTGTAAGGATAGATCACAAAACTGGAGACAGAAAGTTTAACTGGCCTCATGCAAACCCGAAGCTAAGGTGTGGGAGGAGTAAGAAACCCCTCCCCCACCCTTCCCCTTAGGCGCGTGGGTTGTGGCCCCCGCCTCAAGGTTGTCCTGCTTTGCCCACATTGCTTCTGGAATTCTTCTACCACTTTCTACCCAATCAAAGAAGTCTCTCTCTGTGTTCTGAACCAGGCCATTTCTTCATTTTGAGAAAACAAAATAAGATTGTGTAGAGCTGCTTTAACCGTAGGATAAACTCAGTCGCTGCTCCCATGAAGTGAGCTGCGTCCGTCAGTGAGCGTCCACTTCCCAGTCCCGGGAAATGGCCGGGTGATGCTCTACAGGCCTTTCGAGAACCCACATCCTGCAGAGGCAGGGATACAAGGGAAGTGATCAGTATCATCCTCGACTTAAAACTGAGCCCCACATCACTGAATTTTGCAAGGGAATATACTCCACATAAAAAGCAATAACAGCATCCATGAACGAAAAGCACCAGAACGTGACTAAAATAGTGAGAATACAGTTAAAACAAAGAGAAGTAGCTTTAGAGTTAAAACACCTGGACTCTCAATTTCTGTTTGAATTATTGGAAATCTCTAACTGCTGAAGCATCTGCCTCTGCACTGGAAAAACAGATATTATCTACTTGGTGGAGTTGGAGAAATAATGAAACAATGCAAAACACTCATGAAGCAGTATTAAAGTCCTCAATAACTGTCTACAAAGTCAGAGGTGGAAGAGGCAAGCAGGTATATGTAATTAAGAAAATAATTCAAAAGAGAATCTGCTGTTCCATAATTTGCTCAGGGCTTTCTGATTTGTTTTCATTCCTGGAATTTCTTCCCTCTGAACCATACACTATCATAATAGAGACTTTCTGAAAAGTGTTTCAAGATTAAAAAGTAAAACCAGGAGTTAAATTTGAGTTACAAAATGGGATGAGAAAAGTTGTTCTAACAGTGAGAAGAACCGTTATTTTCCAAGTCTGAGGCACCTAAACAAACTTTCTGAAGAAATCTACTCTGTGTAAAAGGAGAAACACAAAACAAAGAGTTTTAAAGAAAAAAAGCACTCCAGGGTAGGGGCGGGTGGGAAGAGTATGAGCGCCCTGAAATATTTCTTGGATAAGACAAAGGATGTGGATATTATGGGTCGAAGAGAAAGTGGGATACATTGATTCTGATTTACAGAATCAGAATTCTAGTAGGAATTCTTCAATAAAGAAGAGCATCTCTTCTTTTTTCTCTACTTATTTATTATTTAATCAGTACAGACTCACAGATGTTTCCTTATTTTATGAGCTGTAATCCAACATTATCATTAGTTACTATGTTGCTCAACTTCCTGGCTTTAGCCACTGGATCGGAGCTCCTTCAAATTAGTTTTGTATGCATGCAAAACACTTATATAATTATTCAAGTACTGCATTTCTTCTGGTTTGAGCTTCAACATTTTCCTAGCTCATTTTATAACTTTTTGCAACTCAGACCTAGAACCCAAAAGAAGTGATACTTTTTGGAAATTCTGGAATATTTGGAAATCAAGTGTTCTAGGTCTTTAGAAACCAAAATCAGGCTGCTAGATACTCATTGCTATTTATAAACTCAGATAGAGCTAAAAACTCTGTTTATGTACACTAATATACACAGAGACATATCTTTACATACCTGAACTTTATAAGGTATTTTTGAAGATTTGAACTCATGAACCTGTATACACCTATAAAAAATCAGCATCAGATGTGGTAGTAATAAAACCACTGATTAAACATATAAAAGCAATGATCAAATTGTCTATAGGTGGACACTTTCACTCAAGCCCTCATTAAGAGCTTTATTTATAAGTAGTAATTACATGATATGACATTGAGCAAATCTGAAAAAGACTTGTAAACTGAACACATTAGAGATTGCTTTGTAAAGAGTATTTGGTCTGTACCTAGGGGTCTTTTATGACACAAGATGTTTTGAGAAAGTACCATCTTTGACAGAAAGGAACTCTGAATGTTTCTGGTAAGGGAGGAGTGATTGGAGCCACCATCATCACGGACTCTTACTTTGACTTTCCCTTCTGCTAACATTTCACCCGGAGTCCTGGCCACACTAACGCCATCTCAAGTTTTGGGCTTGACTTGTTACGATATGACTTGGACAATTCATTAATTCCAAAGAGGGTCTGAAGTGTTTTAGGACTGCAGTCTCGGACATACTTACTGAAAAGCTGTAACAACCCAGAAATACTACTTCAGGAAAGGTTTATATGCAATTCAAATAAAGAAAGCTGAAGAATGACTGGAAAGTTGTCCTTTGTTTTTAAGGATCTGAGAATAAGAGAATGGAATTACTGACATAAGAGATAGTTTGGGGACATTTGGATTGACAAATTAATATAATGTAGTTAATTAAGTTCAAAGAACTTCATGATTTTGTTATTTAAACAAGAATTTAACAGTAGAAAAGGACAAGAATTATGTTTGTATATTAAGAATATGCCTGCTATGTTTGTATATTAACAATTATTAGGTACTATTGGATTTATACTACAGGACTTCTCAATGACCTAACTTCTTCCTACTCAGCCAGGCCTTCTAAAAGGTCCACCACTTCCTCATAGCACAACAGACTGGCAATCAAGCCATTAGCACTTTTGGAGACACTTACCAAAACTGTAACACTAAAAAGCCAGCAGCGCTCTGACTTTTTCAGGGTCTATATCCTATGTTACAATATAAATTTTAAAGTAAAGATAATTTCTTTTTGCTATCACATCTTTAGCAACCAATGCATAGTTTAACAAATGCCTGGCCAGAGTTAAAATTTGCTTTTTTACTAGTCCAGCATATAAATACTCTTCTAGATTTGGTGAAAGCTTCATGGCATGAACCTTAGTAGAAGGTTGGTAGAAATCAGGGATGTTAGACAACATTTAAAATGAGAAATTCTCATTTTTCTGAAATCTTGGATTTAAGCATGAACGGAAGATCTAGGTGTGGCCAACTGACACACCTGCCAGGAATATGGACCTATGGGAAAGAAAACAAAGCATAAGAGAGAAAGATTGCTCCTCATGGCATCTGTGCTATCAGGAGCTTATGGAGACTATGACTGGGAGTCGTAGTCATTAGAAGACCATAAACAAGTTCCAGTACCTCCCTAGACATGGTCTGTGATATCTTCATGCTTTGTATGCCCATGCATTTGATTCCATAAACAGTGCAATATTTTATAAATTCATTTCCTATTTATTCTATTCAGTAGAGATCCCTGTTATTTACAAGCCAAGAAGCATCAGTGAGAAGGTAGGAACTCAAATTCTAACAGAGAGTCAGATGACGAACTCATACAAATAATCAAGTCAATAACTAAATGAGTAAAAGTAACAAAATCAAAGTAGACATAGTCTCCATTTCTGTTTTGCTTTCCTTTCTCTCCCATCTGTCATATCTTGTCTCCCTCAAAGTTTTTCTTTAAAGCAAATAATTTCTGAAAGAAGTAAAAATTAGTTTCCTAGAAAGCCTGAGTTTTCTTGCATAACTTATAACAATGATTTGTGAGATGCTGATTTAATTACGTTCACCTAAGCTATAAGCTAGTTGAAGTAGGAGCCCTGAATTCTCCCTTTAAAGCTGACTTAATTTTAAAACTAACAAGTTCAAAGGAAAACAAATCGCAATACATCATTCACAGAAACCAGGAGAACTTATTACAATATTAAAGCTTGCATTTCAACAAATAAATGTATGTATGAGTCTAAATAGCAAAATTATCTTGTTATGAATGATAACTCAGTTCCTTCATTTCAACATGTCTTTAAAAATTAATTTATCTCATTTCTAACCATGGTTTATAAATTGTGCTTAATCTTCAGGTTTCAGATGAAAACATAGGACCATAAACAGATTCCCAGTACTTTTTACTCCTTTACATCTTCTCAGGATTAATAAGAAATGCAGAAGATCAAATCTGTGTCACAGGGCTGGGAACAGAGCTCAGCGGCATAAGTGCTTGCCTGGCAAGCCTGAGGTCATGAGTTCAATTCCTGGTACCAAAAAAATTCAAGTCTGTGTCACTACTAGAAAATTTTTTAAAAAGCTTGTGTACAATGCCAGCTATTTTGAGGCATTCTCTAAAGAGCAGAAGGAAGGAAGGCAGTCAAATTTCCATTATGCAAAGAAAAATGACAGAGTTACAAAATGGGAAGTTAGCAGAGTCCCTAGCAGAACTATCCTCAGGCCTGGTACTTAGAGATGCACATAAACACACACACACACACACACACATACACACACACACAAAATCAATCCTACTAAATGAGTGTTTAAATGTGGCAACAAATTCTTTTAACACTCCTTTCCCTGAGACACGAGAATTTACATAATCATCTCATCAATCAGAGTAGGCTTATGACTGCTTTGACCAACAAAGTACTTTAGAAGAGACTCTGTGTTTTTCAAGACTCTGAAGCAGGTGAAAAGACTATGCAAACTATCTTTTGCAATGGAACGTTCACTACAAAACCCCTGAGCCTCGACATAAAGTTTTACTGCCTTAAAAAATGCCATGTAGGTGAAGCCATTTGTCAGTACCTGAGTCAACACTCTGAGTGGAGCCTTGCCTCCATTGATCCCTGCCAAGACACCAGTGTGTGATGAAAGCCTGTGATTCTAACCAGCCTTTCTGCTAACAGAATGTCACGGACTTACCTGCATCAATGTTGACTTCATGCTGAATGTCTGACCCAGAAAATTCAGAAATCCAGTCAAGACTGATACTTTTCTAGGCCTCTAATCAGTTTAGAGATAGTGTATGTAGCAGTAGGAAAGTAGAAAAGAATTTAATAAGACAAGTGGCAAAGCTAAAGGTACATGCAACATGGACATTGGCAGCAAGCGCAAAGTGAAAGTACAGTGGGCTCCAGCCCACGTATCAGAGTGTCTCAAGAGGAAGGAGAAGCGATTTACTAGAATCTGCAAGGATCCTCTTTACATCCTGGCAGAAAGTTTGGCAGCACTGTCCTCTGTGGCAACGTGGAAAACAGGAAATATACCTAATAAGCTCAATAACGTGGCTAAGAAGGTTTTCTGGGCAGTGTGGAAGTTGCCATCTAACCTCCTCTAGTTACTTATAATAATATGAAAAGAGAGAGAGGAGAACAAAGAAAGAGAAAAAGTGTTCATTTTTTTAACAGAATTTGTAAAGGTCCCAGGACAATCTGCCAAGCCACATAGTGTTATCAAAGAGACAGCCGCAAATGCTACACAGTCTCTAGGAATCTAAGTGGCTGTGGAATCCATTCTTAAGGTGCCATGAAGATTTAAGTCAAACTTCAAACATACTTTCATTTATACCTAAAGCCTTCTAAGGACACTAAGAAAATGCCTCAGACCCTCTTAAGTAGACAATAATTCTTCTAAGACAAATAAGGGTGCCTCCCAGAGCCACCTCACAGGGAGCTTAAGGTACAGATTTTTCTTGACACATGTGTATGGCATTTGACTAATAGACTTGATTTCTACATGGATACATAAGATATCTCAAAGTTTTTAAAGCAAAGTATATCAAGTAATTAAAAAGCATCAGGGCAATAAAAAAGAAAAGGTATTTTTGCAACTTCAGACTTCTCTGAGCATAGGATAGGCCAGGAATGTTATTAAGCTGGAAAACTACCTAGGTTTGCAAGAAAAATAAGAATAAGAAAAATAAGAATAAGAATAAGAAAAATGAAAATAAAAATAAGAAAAATAAAAATAAGAAAAATAATTCTGCAGAGGGCAGAATCAAGAATTATAGAATTATTTGGAAGAGGAGCACTGAGCTCTTCCTCAAACTGACAAGAGGTAAACATCTAAATTTCAGAATTGCGGCATAATAACTGCCACATGCCTCCTATTAACCTTTACTTTTAAATACATTTTTTTAATTTTTAATTGATGCATAGTAATTATATATATTTTGGGCTACCATGTAACATTTCAGTACATGTATACAATATGCAATGATCATATCACAGTAATAGGAATATCTGTCAACTCAGATGTAGATTATTTCTTTGTACTAGGAACATCCAAACTCCCCTCTACTGTTCATTAAATATTTAATTAATTATTGTTGACCAGTCACCCTACTGTGCTAGAGAATGTGAGAAGTCAGGATTGCCTGGCAGGGGGGCATCTCAAAGGGGAACAGTTCATGGCACGCACAAGGTAGCAAAAAGCAACAAGGAGCCTCAATAGCACCTTTCTGTCCCTTTTATCTTATCCGGACTACCTAGGGCAGATAGCACTCACACCCTTAATCCTAGTGTCCTTGAACCTAGCTTTGCACCATGAATCAATTCCAGCATCATGCACTCTAGATCCAGCCACCTCTGAAAAAGCCCCACCTATGACCTTGTGAGGCTTTGGGAAGACATCTAATCACAAGTCATGATCACCATCTTCTCTCCATCCCTCCTGCACTCTTCCTAGTCCCTACTTAACCCTTTTTTGAATGAGATTCTTGTGCATCTAATTCAAGTATCCTTCATGTGTGTTGGAGGCATTCAACAAGGCATTCATTGTTTCTGTATCTCACAATTCATCATAAGAAATAGAATTTAGCCCAAAAAATAAATGCAAAGAGCCTCATCTTCTTTGGACATGAATTCTCATTAGCTCTTAGACCTCCAGCCCCAAGCCTGATGTTATAATAGGATCATACTAGAAAGAGGAAGTAATAGGAAAGTGAGTATGTTTTGCATGCAAGAGAAATGTACACAGGAGTTGCTCAAAGGCAGATTATTAAGTTTAAAAATGCCTGTGCAAGGTAGAGACCAACGTGTTCTCCCACTGAACTGAGTTAGAGTAGTGCCTGTTGCAATCAATAAGAAACAGCAGGTAGGATGTTAAGTGATTTCAGAGGGTAGCTCTTCAAAGGCCATTGGACTTCTGCCTTGTTTGAGGGGTGTGTGATCACAGGTCACCACAGAGGGAGTCATCTGTAATCACTTTGGCTTGACAGGTGCAGCTGAGCCTAACCTTCCAAATATTCCCAATAAGGCACCTGATGTGCCAGTGTCCACATCATGGACACAGAAGCAGCCCTCCATGAGCTGAGTACCATGATGTGACCTCTGTCAGTACCGCAGCCAAGTCCTGTCTGAATCTTAACCCCCAAAAAATCACAAAATACAGTATTTGTTGTTTTAAGCCAACAAGTTTTAGTGTCCTTTCATACGTAGCCATAGAAAGGTAAGGACACTTACTAAAGTTTCTGGAATTCTACCAAACTCCTTAGGTTAAGCCCATCAGGAATCTTAAGTGTGGGGATTAGGACTGACACTGTGCCTACAACAATGGGTAAAATAGGAGATGCTGCTGAATTAGACCTAAAGAAAGGACCATTAAGAAAAGGAGCAGGTGCTGGCTGAATTCAGCAAGCCACAAAATAAAATTTTCTTCCCCTTTAAAGGTTCATGTTCCCATACTTCCAGCCAGCTACGGGATCTTCTGTGTTTTCACTGAGCTTCACACTGGGAAAGGTAAATTACAGAGAATCTGTATTTCTCCTGTAATAGAAAAATCGAACAGACATAACCTTGAATCTAAATTCTGTACAAACAAAAGTATAATAAATGTCTCATTATAAATAAACAAAATAATCTCTGGGTATATTGAAAGAAATTGGAAACAACAGAAATAACATATTTTCTGGCACTACGATCTAAGCTTTTTATGAGCAAAAGCCCCCCTTGAGAACTAGAAATCTGGGCTTTTTTTACTCCAGAGCCTGACTTTCAGCACTACATAGTCAATAACCTCACAATGAATTCAACTGAGAGGCTGAGAAACTGAGCAGAGGAGAAATGTTTGTAATTAATTTCTATATGGAAAAAAACTGTTGCATCACAAAACCAAAATGCAGAAAACTGAAACATAAAAAGTTTGTAGGAAAGATACAGGACACAGGACATTTATGTGATCCTGGGATAGCCTGAACAGCCTCTGAAAATCAGTAGTGATACAAAAGGCAAGAGACAAATCTGACTCCAAAAACATGTAAAATTTCCATCAAAAGTCAGCAGATAAGAAAATGCATAAACAATCCAAAAATATTGTAGCAACACACAAACATAACAATTTATATTCAGAATAATCATACTCTGGTTTCTCTTCAGATCGTACAAATCTTTTGCCTTTTATATTCAGAATAATGAACTCCTACAAAATGCCAGTAAAAATAAACCCAAATTTTTAGCTTAAAAATGGAAATAAGGCTTAGACACTTAAATATAAAAAATTAATGAAGAAATTATATTCAACATCATTCGTCACTAATGATGGCCAAATTAAAAGCATGGTTTAAAAAGTGCTAGCATGCTTATTCTTTGCTGCAAGGGAAATGACACAGTCATTCTGGTGGTCTGTTGACAGTTTTTGATAAACACAGACATACCCTGTAATCTGGCACTTCCTCTTGGAAGCATTTGCTTAAGAGAAATAAACATGTATCTACACGAAGACTTGTATAAGAATGTTGACAGTAGCCTTATTGATAAGAGCAAAACAATGAAAACAACCCAAATGTCCCTAAGCAAGACCATGCATAAACAAACTGAAGTTTATCAACACCATGAAAGCAAGAAAAGTACTCAGCAATAAAATTTCATTCAATATATGCATGCACATACATATTTTTTCTTTAAACTCCACTTCTAGAAATTGCAAAAGAAATGAATTAAGACATGAAGTTTAACTCTGTGACAGTAATTACAGGATGTTTATAGTAGTAAATAATTGAATCAATTGAAGTTCCTTGAATGAGAAAACAGATTAACTGGTTTATATACACAATGAGAAGATATAAAAATTTACAATGAGACTGTAGAATATATTTTAGTGAAAATCGTTCACAGTTGTATTAATTGACCGAACCAGCTTACAATATAAGATGCACTGTACAATGCTATACCTGAGGGCGAGCTCGCATGTTCTTATAATCATGTTTGTCTGAATATATGAGTATGCTTGTGTGATAATTATGTCTTAGTCCAGGCTGATACGTAGAGCATTTCAGTACATAGTAGATGGACTAGGGACTTAAGAAGTAGAAATTCATTTTTCACAGTTCTAGATCCAAGATCAAGGTCCTGGTAGACTTGGTGTCTAGGTGGGGAAGGCATCCTGGTTTGCAGGTAATGGACTTCTCTAGTACCCCCACATGGAGGGAAAGAGAAAGGGAGGTGCTGGCTCTCTCCTTTATTTTTTATAAGAAAAATAATCTACTATCATGACTTAATTACCTCCCCAAATGTCCATCTCTAAATAACAGCAGTGGCTGATTAGGGCTTCAGTATATACATTGTGTGGGCATACAATTAGTCACACCGTAGCAGCATGTGTTGCAAATGTGTGTATTCCATGTGTGTGCACCCATGGGAAACACACAGTAGTGATGCAGAAGAATCACCATCAAATAACGTTCAGGAGCGTCTTCCTTGAGAAACATTGCACAATCTCATTGTTTTTACCAAATGTTGATTGCTCATACCATAAATACAAGAAACCAATAAAAATTCAATGAGGCTTGAATGTTCAATGTTTAAATCATATAATAAAATATGCTTGGCTATATATACATTATATTAGCCTCAGCGAAATAAATCATAAGTATTCTTCAGTTGTTTGTCTTAAAATCAAGCTGCAGGAGCCTGGAACATAACTCAGTGGAATTACACCTGCCTGGCAAGGATGAGGTCCCCAGTTCAATTCCCAAAACTAAAAATAATCAAATTGCAATGATCATGTTTTGCAACAGGCTGATATGAAGCCGGCCTACATAACTGTTGGGAAAGCTCAGAGTGAGGGGGGACCTGTGGATTTGCTTTTTAATTGTCTGTGAAACTATACAGCCAAATGATAACTCTCTCATCCCGTGCCTCAGACACTGCTGGTTCTAGCACATGGAAAGTACCACTTCCCCTAACTTACCTCTCCTTAAAATGCTTTTTAAACTGTGGTCCCCTAAGTTAGAGTTAGCAAACTGTTTCTATGAAGATCTAAAAGTTAGTAATTTAGAATTACAGGCTGTATGTGTCCATCACAATTGAAAAATATGCTGTCACAGGGTGAAAGTAATCCCAGCAATATATAAATGGCTATGGTTGTGTTTAAATACAACTTAATTTACAGAATCAGCACTGGCATACATCTGGCGTATATGTCATAGTTTTTGGAACACTGCCTTTTGTAATATAATTATACAATGATAGACAATGATACAATATGTGATGGCAATAGAAATGGACATAATAGAGCATGGCTAAGTCAAGACAGGATTAAGAATGTATGCAGAAGGGGCTGGGGGTTATAGCTCAGTGGCATAAGCACTTGCCTGGCAAGCGCAAGGTCCTGAGTTTGATCCCCGGTACTGGAAAAAAAAAATGTATGTAGATCCTATTGTTTGAATAATTATATTGGAATTGTGAAACATCAAAATGTGAGTCATGTTTACTTTCTTATATTAACATACAGGCTGGAGCAAATAGGATTGAAATATTTCAATTAAGGAATAATCTGCTAGTAAGAAGAATTGCATTGGAATTGCTCTTTAAAGTACTGACAGATCTCTTTGCAAAGATATTTTGCTCAGAAAATGTGCTGGTAGAAATTAACTGAGTGTTAAACTGATGGTGTGTGTGACCCTATAACTTAATCAGACTGGGAAAATTAGGAGAGTGAAGGCAAAATGAAGCTATTTAAATAAATATTTTTGAAAGATTGATTTACTGATCAATAGCTTTTATTCCTTGGACCTAAAAACTCAATTTACTAAAAAATTATTTCTGAAAATAAATTGTTAAAAAATAAAAAACATACACATAAGTATTTAAGCATATTTGTTTCTATTACCTGAGAATTTAAAAAATAGCAAAAGAGTAATGTTCTTATGCATTATGTCTCTCATATCTTTTCATGGGTCATCCTCTCCTAAAAAATGCTTTCGATACAACCTTAGTACATTAATTTGCGTTTTACAAATAAATTTGGAATCGCTGACACTTTCAACTGATTCCTTTAAAGACTAGAGTGTTTTGCTTTGTTTTATTTTTGTACTAATATATTTCAATTAGGGCCTCACCAGTTTTACAAAATACTAGGTTTCAATGTTGTACTCTCGTACCGGCATAACACATTTTGATCATATCCCTCTCCTCTATCCCCTCCCTTCCAGCAGTGCTTTTTATACAAATTGTTTCATACTCAGGCTCTTGGGGAAGTAAGAGAAACTCTGCTAAATGGGAGACACTATAATTTCCATATTTTCATATTGAACTTGGTAAATAATCCCAGTGTATTTATACCTGCAGCCAATGCTGAGTATCCATAAGAAATTCCAGACCCACGTGCAAGTCTCAAAATCCATGAGTGCTCGTGTTCCTGGTGTAACATGTCCGCAGAACCCGTCAACATTCTCCTGTATATTTTGTATTATTTCTAGATGTACACAATACAATGTACATGGTATTTAAGTATTGTTAGCATTACAGAATGACAAGAAAAAAAGTCTAAATATTTAGCACAGACATATTTTCTGAATATGTATGTCCAGTGTAGTTTGAATTTGTGAGTTCTGAGACTTTAGCTACAGAGTTAACTGTACTAAGATTTGCTTTCATTATGAGTACTTTTCTTCACAGATATTTTTACAAAATAAAAATCTTCAATTGCCTCTTTTTATATCTCCTCTCCATGCTTCACCAAATGTTAGTGCTGAAAACTCACAGGACTACTCAGCTTAATCTGTTGTGTTATAAAACATAAATTTATTCAGCTAAGTATAGAAGTTCCACGAAAATAATTTTCCCATAATCTAAGAAATTCCAGAGTACAATCTTACAGCTTCAGGTTGAACCCAAGCACATTATCTAAGATGTTCTCACCTTCCCCGCCTCTTACAAGGGTGGGCCTCAGCGCTTCTCAATTTATAAGCTTGCTTTTGAGCAGTTTCGATTTGCTAAAAGCATTAAGAGCTGATGTTTTTTGATCCACAAATATTCATCAAATATTTCCTACTTATTTTAAATAAAATATCACAACGGAGTCAGAGGACTTGTTTTCAAAAATAGTTCAATATCATGGCCAGGGATTTAGGTTTATTTCTAGTCTCCAGCACCTCACACATTTCTAATGGCTGATGGTCAGCAGCAAAGATGAAAAGCATATCAGCCAGATAAAATTATTTTAGTATTCTTACTGAAAAGAGCTTTCCATATATAAATTTAGTTAGTCTAAGTTGTGTGTATATATCAAGTATAGAAATGTTAACCACTCTCACTTCTGTTACCATACATAGAATATGAACAAGGTCAAATGTACGAGTTCATCCTGATGAACCCCAAGGACACCATTCCAAGTTTGCTCCGTTTGATGAGTATGATGTTTTTCTCCAGTGCTATGCTGTACTATTTGCAGTAACACAGCGATAACAAATAATACTAAAATATGTAGTAACAAGAATAATTGTATTTTTAATCTTGAAAGTTTAAGATGAATTTTAAGAAAGGAGCCACCTGAATATCAAACTTCTCATATTTGGCTTAATAAACATCCAAAGCCTTTATCTTGATCTTATAAATTGGGTAGGAAAAAGAAGATTGATACAGTGTTAGAATTAACCAGCTTTCTGACTGAAGGGTCCAAACATGCTTTTATAAACCTGGCATCATTTAACTAAAGCGATTCCACGAAGCAGCTAACATTTGTAACTACTGCTTCAAATTTCATATATGCACAGGAAAATCTAGAATAAAAAATGAATAAAAGCCATTGTAAACAACTGTTTTATATAAATGATAAATGACATTTCACTGAATGTTATGTAAACATGCCATCTGTGGCTCATATTAAATCACAGTCTTCAGGCTCATTCTTCTCAATATTGCTATTAACTTTTGATGTAAATGCTGGTGCCTCCTCAGCATACATGTCTTCTGTTTTCTGTGTAATAATTGATATCATTGTTTTTCTGTGGCAGATAGTAATTGTCAACAAATGTTTTGCATAAGTTACATGTTCTTCATCAACTTTGTAGAAAACTGAATTTAGCACTAAATTTTCATGAACATGCTCTTTTAGTATCAAAATAGACTTACTATAAAATTAAATATATTACCAAATAATAAAATACATATGTGTAAATTTCTCTATGTAGTAAATAACAGTATAATGATACAGCAATAGTGTTCAAAACATCCCCAGTATGCTAAGCTCCCTTTTCCTACATGTGCCTCACATATACTTAACCATTAATTGACTGTGACCCCAGTGGTGCCAAAACTGATGGACTGGCAACCTTATGCATCTCATAGACCAGGAAGTAGGCACAGGACCCACCCCCCATCTAGTAGAAGGAACAGCAAATGTTCTTCCAGCCACAGCAAGTAATGTGTTAATGGTACCTTGCTTTCCTAGAGAGGAATTTGTCACCAGATAAATGAAAAGGATTAGAAAACTAAAAATAGTTCCCAAGTATTTTGTCATATTTTTGTATTTTCCTCAGAATTAATCCTGTGATAAAATAAAACCTCTGATCACTCTGCATGCTAGACGCTAAAAGGTCAAGCTGGAGATCTGCAGACTTTAAAGTTTTCCTACAGATGGTAATGGGAACGAAAGGTATAAAAGCATTTCTAATAGCATCTAACCATAAAATACTTAGGAATAAAATGAACAGGACATCTGCAAGAGACAGACATTGAAATTGACAAGGTACTGATGATAAATATGAGAACATCCAAATAAGGACACAAAAGTCTATGCTTATGGATTGGGAAATGCATTATTGATAAGATGTCATTAATTGCAAAGTTGATCTACAGATTTGTGGCAATGTCAGTAAATTTGAACAGGCATTTTTAGAAACTAAATGATTATAATATTAATATGGAAAGAAAAAAGAATTTCAGGATCATAAGCAATTTTGCAAGTGAAAAACAAATTTGGAGAACTTATAAGACTAGAGTTCAAGGATACGTAACAACAGTAATCAAGATAGAGTGATGCTGGAGATACATTTAAATGAAAGAACAGAAAATGTATACACATGTGAGATTGGATAGATAGGGATTTAAATAGATACTTACCTGAAGAAGATATATAGATGGAAAATAGCTTAATATCCTAAATCATTTTATGTATGTATATATATATACAGAAACTAAAACTATTATAAGATATCACATACCTACAAAAATGCCCAAAAGCTAAAACAAGGGGTAAAAGAAATACCATATCAATTACTGGTGATGACACAGAACTGGAATTCTCATTCGTTTCTGCTGGGATTGCAAAGTGGTACAGCCACTTGGGAAAACAGTTATACATGGTATATGGTCAAGCAGTTTCAATCTTAGGTGTTTATTCAACAGAAATGAAAATAGGCATCCATATCAATTAAATATAATTGCTTAAAGATGCAATTTTTGCTAAAACTGTCATAATACAGATGCCCATGGGAGGATGAATGAATAAAAGGATTGGATAGGGATGTACACTAGAATACTATTAAATCATTAATAGGAAGGAATTGTTTCTCTATGCACTAAAAACAGTTTAGTCTTGATAACATTAAGTGAAAGAAGCCAGAAGCAAAAAAGCATATAATTTATAAACTCATTCACACAAGACTCCTAAAAAGAGAGAGTTACTGAATCAGAAATGAAAACATTGACTGACAGGGACTAGAGGTGAAAGTTGAGTGCAAAAGGGCAATAGAAAACCTTTCATAGTGATGAAAATGTTGTTTTTTAATTGCAGTAGTAGTTTTGCAAAGGCATACACTTCCCAAAAGTCACGAAACTGAAGAAGACATTGGAAGGGTGACTTTTATATTACGTAAATTTTACCTCAATAGCTTATAAAAGAATGATAAGAAGAAATTCGTGCTTTACTCTCACCTCCTTTTGGAAATATTTCCTGTGTCCATTACTTTTTCTCCTGATATGTCATTGCAGCCACAAAAAAGGTAACTCTCCTTTTGCCTGTCAAACTCCATGTATCTTTAACTTTGTCCTTAGTGTACTGGGTTACATTATCTATATTCCTGTCTCTTCTCCCAGTCGACTGGGCTTCTGGAGTGTCCTCCCTCCCAGCTACATTCCCGTTTAAAATCACATTTAACATGCAAAACATAACCATTAATTTTTGGAGACAGGAAGAAATAAGAAATAAAAGAAGGAATAGATAGATTTTAAATTATTTTCTTCTCTCTCAATCATCCCTTTGAGGGAGAAAAGGTTTTCTTCCATCATCTTTGAGGTGCCTGTATCAGTCAGTGCTTACTAGAGATACAGATTTAATGCAAGTCATAAACGATATAAAGATTTACAAGACAGGCTCACTGTGGCTGCCCAGAGTTAGTTGTGGAGAGTGCAAAAGGGCTGTCTGTGCACTGGAGACCTGCAGGATCATGTTAAAGGCCTTGAGCTCACTGTAGTCTGTATCAGGAGCTGAAGGGTCTGTGGTGGATGCTGAAGAGTCTGCACCAGAAACCAGGAGGCGATGTCCAAGGTGGAGGAAAAGACAGGAACTCCTATGAAGCAACGGAAGCAAGCTTGCCTTCTTCATTTCCCTTTTACTCCATTTAGGCAACGAGCCTGTTGGCTGGTGCCACTCACACCCATGGTGGGTCTTCTGTCCAGGAAATCCCTTCAGCCACACCCAGAACTATGCTGATCCATTTTAGTTGGGCATTTATTCAAGTTGACACATCAGTTAACCACCATGGTTCCAAAGCTAATTTTCATTATAAAATGTTCTATGATTTATGTTTAAAATGAATGTGTGATCTTAATTTTTGTCTTTTAATGCATTTTTAATTTCAGTTCAGTGTATTATTATGCTTATGTAGTATATAATGTTCCCATTTCTTGCAGGAAGTTGATATATTTACATAACGCATTTTAATTCCTCTTCTTATCCTTTTTTTCTTCTTTCTCTTTCCCCTCCTCCACCCATCTTTTCTTTTTTTTATGTACACACTTACAGTGCATTATTCAGGTACATAAGCAAATCGATCTGGAGATGATTGTCATTGAAAAACAGTTTTTTATTAGCAGTTCTCCAGAAGAGAGTATGTGCAGTGCCACAGAGGGTCACAAGGGGCACAGAAGAGTCAGCTAAGAGGCAGGAAGTACGAGAGAAAACTGGCCCAAGCCTTTATCATGGTTTTCAGGGAAGGGAATGGGCAAGGTGTGTATGCTGTTAGAAGGCTTAGGATTGGGTAGGTGGAATCATTTTGGCAGGCTCCGTGCTGCAGAGGTCATCCCTGGCTGTCCAGAACCTGGCTCTAGCAATATTTGGGATGAACAAATCCTGTCCCTAACTATAGGAATCTGATAAAAGGAAGTGGGTGGGGTATGAATTCAGGTTTCATTGATTTGCATATCAAAGGGATATTCTCAACTAAGTGTTTGATATCTTTAGGAAACGTGGAACCCTGACAAAGACAGTCCCCCCCCCCAGTCAGTGAGACCCCATGTGCCAGAGGATTAAGTATCCAGGAAATAAGAAATGCAATTAGTACAACTTGCATGTCATATATGTATATCATGTATAACATATATATCAGTACATTAATAACTCGAGTAGAACTGAGTGCGCCTTGTTGGTTAGGGAAGTGTTAGCAATATTTTTAGTCTCTAAATTTAGTCTAACGTCTTGCTAAATATCAAGTGAAAAATAGATTACGTGATGTGCTAAGGCATATTCCACTATATTCTGCAGTAAGCACTATATAAACATTGAGAAAGATATTTAATTTGTGTATGGAATGATGGATTACACAGCCAACTTCTTTAACTTTTATTTCCTTCTGTGAATTCACAGGAGCTACGCTTTAGTGCCTTCCAGGATAAGAAGGAAGAAAATGCTGTAGACAAAAGCTGCTGGTTTACCTTCACCCTTGTTCTTTTATTTAATATTATGACCATGTCATTTCACTTAATAAATCATACAGGGGCTAAGAAAACACAATGTGGCATCTGTGCATGTAAAGCTATAAGAGAAATCACAACATAATAGAAAGCATTATGTTTTCTTTTTTTTTTTTTTTACGGTACTGGGGATCGAACTCAGGACCCTGCGCCTGCTAGGCAGGCGCTTATTCCACTGAGCTATATCCCCAGCCCCATTCTGTTTTCTTATACATGTTTTGTATTAGGTATTAGGAATTAGGTATTAGGTATTAGGAAAATGATATATCATATTATATTCCAAATATTATATTCCAAAACTATATTTATCTTAAAATAAACTGTTTTACATGAGAAGAAAACATTTATCACTGGTTGTAAGATGGCTATAAGATTTTCATTTCTGATATCTCTCCTCACCTAGTTTATTCAGGGTTAAAGTTAACAACAATTATAATTAAATATACAACTATCAATTGCTTTCATCACTGGGCTTTTTCAGCTGTTGCATAAATGCATAAAATAATACATCCTTTTAGGAAATTGCATTTTGTGCCTCAAATGGCCTCTTTCAATTGCCCTCTCATTTTAAAAAATCTGAATAGAATCATTGGCTAACTTTAAAAATTCTTTTTAAAAAGAAACTATAGCAATAATAGTAATTTTAAACAGCTGACATGTGATTTCTGTGCTTACAATACCTCACTCACTTCTTCAAGCTCTGCGTGAAGGACAATTCATGCCAACCCCATTTGTGTACACAAGCTGAAGGATGGGAAGATTAAGAAACTCAGTTTTTAAGTAGTAAACCTGGAATTTAAAAAGAAGGCTCTCTGCTTCTGAATCTACGTCTTCAACCACTCTGGTCACTGTATTTCATTATAACATGCTTGACTGAAGCATTTTTCTCTAGACATCACATTACAGATGGTCTTTATGGTCCTATATGAAACCACAAGGCACACCACATCCATACAAAAGTATCACTTGCACAGAATCTGGCCATAATTTGTGTAGTTGTTTCAGGGACACCATGCATCCCAAGGTTTTTCTACTTGCCACAACAGAAATAGATTTTCTATTTATGTAGTTGGACAGTACACTTTTTCCCTTTTCCTTGTACCCCTATAAAATATGAATTCAGCAGATTATATGGGACTTTGTGATATAATAATTGTTTTCACCATTAAGAAGACAGAGATAGGTAATTTTAGAAAGATTAAAACAATTATGAGAAGTGCAGTAGTAGATGACAACTACTTCCATGTTTGTTTAAGAAAGAATACATTCCCATGACCCATTATGTACCTGTGGCTTCAAATCCTTGTAAGATATTTTAAAGTTGCTACCTCTAACCCTCTCAGTATCCTTGTATGGAGGACATAAATATTCCTATAGTTTAGAGTTAGTTGAAACCAAAAGTGATTCACATGGTCAGGGAAGTGGCTGAATCAGCCCTTGAACTTATGAATCCAGGACCATCATGTTGTAATCATGCAAAAGGATCAATAAACTGAAGGTAAAGATTACTCTGCAGACATGTCTTATTTGATGCCACAAGTGGTTTAACTAAGTTTTAAGTTCCCGTGTTCAACAGATTGTTTTCCTACACAATATCCCTTACACTCAGTTTCCAACATAATAACATTAATTTCTTGGCTTTTGAAAAAATGTAAAAAGCTTGATGGGCGAATAAGAAGATGATAACACTAGTGGTGATAATATCAAGATTTAATATAGAAGCAATTCATTAAATCTTATATACATGTTACTCCTTTCAGTTCTAACCAGTACCCTACGTGAAAGACATAGTTATTTTCATTTTAGCGATAAGGACTTTGATTAACTTCCCTAACACACCTAACACAGCTCCCTAGTGGTAGAGCTGGAATCTGATTTCAAGTATTCATCACTCAAATTGTGTGTTCTCAAGTCCTATGCTGTATTGTTTCTACTGGGGTAATATGTTGTAAATGTTTCCTTTTAAAACACCCCCAAATGATAGTTCAAAATACCAGGCTATACTTCAAGAATTACAAAGAATTCTGACTAACCTACTCTTCCTCAGCAGACCTTTTCCCTCCCTTAAGAACATCTCCATTCAGCCCAGCTGCAAACTCCTGTGGAGAAAATTTTTGCTGGGAGGTTTGCGTAATTATCCAGAGGATTTGAGACTAAATAGTCTGTCCTCTGATTTCACCCTGCAATCAATGGCCCTCATGCCCTTCTGTCCCTGAGAAGACTACAGCTTCTCCTCTCCAGACAGCAGAAGAGTGGGTGCATGAAAAGGAAGCTCACTGATGTATTAAAGAGAACTGTAGCCTCGGCACAGGATTGATGGTGGCTTCAAGAGAATGTGCTCTCCCATCCACTCGCAAGTGTAATTTAAAGAGGATTTTTCAAGGCATGGATAGACACCATTACTCACATCAATTCTCACTGCCTTCTCCTTCCAGAACTCTTTACCAATTCTGGTCCACACGTACTCTGCCCTGTTTAATCAACAGCATGCATTTGTGAAGTATTTGCCAGCCTCCCCCGTGAATTTCTTATAACACAAATTGAATGAAGTGGTGAAAATGATAAATATGTCTGCAGTGTAACCAATTTGTTTCAAGCTGTATGATCTGCCTGAAGGTAAATGGAACAGCCTAAGCAAACTACACCTAGCCTAGGTTTGAAAGCATCTATTTTGGCCAGGAGCTTAACCTCAGGTTTCTCTCCCATGAATTTCTTCTTCATGAAAGTTTCATCGACACCATCTTAAAATACTGAGAAAAATTCTTTGCTTTGAAAAAAAAGATATAAATAAGTTCAAGGACATATATTTATTCAGGACAAAGATTTTATAAACTGGAATTCACCCATGATTCATGATGATTTATTAACCATCTCCCCATATGACAACTAGGATAAGCAGAATAATACACTCTCAAACGTGTCCATTCTTTAATCTCCAGAACCTGAAATACATTATGCTACATGTCATAGATATGAAGGCTTCAGGTAGAAGTAAGGCTACCAGTCAGGTAGAGAGATTGTCCTGGATTATCTGCGGTGGACTCAATATGATAACAAGTGAAAGACAGAGACGCAGAACCAAGCAGCAAGGATGTTTTCCCAAGTGAGACCCTTTGAAGATTTCTGGCATTCAGAATCATAGTAAAATAACTGTGTAATTCTAGGTCACTAAGTTTATAACAATCTCTTTAAGCAACTAAAAGAGATGACACACCTAACAGGAACAGGAAGTAAGGTGATGCTGTAACAGAAACCTAAACATCTGGAAGCAGCTACAGAGCAGGAAAGAGAAGAGGATGGGGGAAGTTTCAGGAACATAGAGAAAAAGCCTAGATTGCCTCAAGTAGAATGTTAGCAGACATGCTTGCATATATGAAAGTTATATGAACCCATGGTAACCGGGTGGGCAGCGGAAAGAGAACCTCCCGGAGGAATGCCACTCAGATATGGCAATATAGCAACATGTGAAGGACAGAGAGGAGGGAGGTGGATATCCTGAACTCAGGAGGGATCTGAGATAGGAAGTGAAACCCTCAGAAAGTCCAAGCAGAACCTCCTCTGGAGGAGGAGATCGCAGATCTGACATGGCGCAGTTGGAGGGAGACGAGATAGAGAGGGAGGAGGTTGCCGCTCCAAGCACACCCCTGGCCCACGCCCTCGTTTCGGCAATCGTAGCTTCAGCTTCGGAGACCCATTGCCCAGCTGCAAGGGGTGGGGAACGGTAATGCTGGAGCCACATGGTCTGGACCCGCCCCCACCCATAGCA